>JAGDQP010005651.1:0-57586 GCA_022664845.1 Lepisma saccharinum
TTGAATTCATAATTAGTTAAGTTAAAAGAATGTCTTTTCTTTTAGTTTCTTGTGATGCACTTGCAAGAATCACCTTAAGAAAATCCGATTTCCTATCTTGGACAAATCTTCTAGGCACCTGATTGTTCGATTTCTCTTCTGCACGATGGTATGTTTAATTTCCCCTTTGACTACTGGTGTCAATTAAAAATTTCAGTCTCTATTTGTTTGGTGTAACGCTTCGTGTCGTTTAGTACGGAATAAAGACATTTTGTCCCTGCTGGTCTAATGGTTAGAATTGTTGTCTACTTTCTCTAGTGTTCAATTGACAAGTCACTACATAAAAACTGTAGATACTCAACACTTATGTGTTTCCTAAGCGAGGAATTTATTGTGTATTATTTTGAGTAAATGTTAGTTTTATTTGTATGTGTTGAGAGTTCAACTTAGCTGTAATTATCTTCTTTCAAACAAATGTAATGTAATGTAATCTTATAGATTCTGTAATGTTCACTTTGTTTTTGCTTCTAAGAAAATGAACTTGATTAAAACTAAAACGGAGAAAACAGTTTGCTACGTAAAAACATTTTCTGAAAACAATGCAGTACAATTTAAAATAGGTAGTTTTTTTCTCCAAACAAGAAAACCGAAAGAACTTTTATCAAATGGAAGAAACGAACTGTTACGAAAACTTTTTCTTACGATTTTTTTTCCTTCTTAGTAAAACTTTCTTGTTAGAAAAACTTTTGTGATTTCTTTTTGTTACTTAAATTTTATGGTTCCAACTTTTTCCTTATGAATTTTTTCTTTCTCACTAAAACTTTTTTGTTCCAAAATTTTTTCATATATTTTTTTCCTTACGAAAACTTTTTTGTTACAAAACTTTTTTTCTTACTAAAACTTTTTTGTTACATACTTTTCTTATGATTTTTTCTTTCTTACATAACTTTTTTGTTACGAAAACTTTTTCTTACTAAAACCTTTTGTTGCAAACATTTTTTTCTTACAAACTTTTTTCTTATGAATTTTTTTAAACTTTTGCAAATTTTTCTTACAAACTTTTTTCTTACTAAAACTTTTTTTAAACTTTTTTCTTAAAAAAAATTACTAAAACTTTTTTGTAAACTTTTTTTAAACAATTTTTTTTCTTATGAAAATTTTCTTTCTTACAAAACTTTTTTCTTACTAAAACTATTTTGATTCAAACTTTTTTTCTTACTAAAACTTTTTTCTTACTTAAACTTTTTGTTGGAAACTTTTTTCTTTGTTACTAAACCTTTTTGTTCCATTTTTTTTGTTGCAAACATTTTTTTACATTTTTTTCTTACGAATATTTTGAAAAGACAAATTCTTTTGTTACGAAATTATTTTTTGTAAAACAAAATGACAAAAATTTATTTACCATTATTTGAAAATGCAAATACTTTGGTAAGTTTTTATTTAATACTTATATAAAATATTATCTTGTAAGGCAAAGTTGTTAAAGGAGATTGGAATAAAAATACAAATCTGAATTCTTGTCAATTTTTTATTATAATATTCGTTTCATTGTACAAGAAAGTATTTACTATGATTTCACTTTATGTATCAGTATTTTGTATTAGTTGTCTTTAAACACATTAATTTATACCAGTTGTTTTTTATTTCAGCATTGTTTGTATCACTTGTCTGGAAAAGCATCACTGTTCAATAGCTTGTAGTCACAATATTTTTCTATCACTTGGAAAATGTTTGAGTCTGTATGTATCTTACTTATGCACAAATTAAAAAGTTCCTTGTTAGTACAAATCAATTATTTTATTTCCTATAGAAATACGTCCTTGTGTATATTCAAAGTGGAAAGGAGTGAAGATCTTTGTTGGTACAAGTCCATGGATGCAATGTATCTTTCACCCATAAGATTAAACGGATTCTGTCCTTACATTCGGAATGTCACAATTTTCTTGTAAGTCGTAAGAAATTTATGCAGTATGTCAATAGAATCAGTGTTGGATTCAGTAAATTTCTGGTATATCTGATCACAAATCAAGGGAGTTGTTAATACATCAACCATGCGAAGTAGAGTAATTTCCTTGCTTAAGTCTACACACATGGTCAAAGACAAAGGAAATATCGTGAAAACACTCATCACAAATTATACTAAAGCAAGGTGCCCATTCATCAAGACTTGACAGCACACAGTCGACAGCCACCTCGGCAAATGTACACTCACAGCTAGCCATTGTTTCCTGATTCAGCTGCAGCAGACTAAGTCACAATCGGTTCGTCATGGCAATTTATTGACTTCATCAGCCAATCAGATTATTTAAATTCAAATGACGTCATTACCTAGTATGCTAGTACTTGTTTGCTTAGTTCTTGTTACAACTCTACAAAACATGCTATTTTATTCATAGAGCCTACTGGAGCACGACACGAGTGTATTAACACTTTTAAAAGTTTTGTAGTCATTAAGTAGTTTTGGATACTCCTTCTGCAGTCCCTATCCTGTGAGATATGCAACCTAACAATACTAGTAAGATACTTTGCTTTTGGAAATGTAGTCTAAGACCCGAGCATATCAGACAATAAGAAAACTAGGTGATATCATTTTTATTAAAATAATCCATGGTTGGCAACACTTAAAATTTGGTATAAGTTGGCAACTCTTGTTGACATTGTTGAATTACTATACAAATGGCAAAGAATAACTTATTAAATTATTTTAAGATGGAAACACCGTTAAGTGTAAAATGACAACACTGTTTGTTCAGCAATGCCAGCTGGATATGATATTATTTCACAGACTCTTTCCACTACCTGTCTCCTGCTCTTCCTGTTTCAAGTAAACATATGGTTGCAAGCTGTGAGAGCAAGGCATGGACTTCCGCTGTGCAGTAGTAGTTTCTTAGTGTGTGTGTTTCTGACGGAGGTTCTGCAAATGTTGGCGTATGCGGGAAATGTTCTTGCATCAGGCGATAACATCCATCGGTCAAGTCCCGTAAACTTAGGAAATATTATTTCATTATACTACCTAACATTTTGCCAGGGAAAAATATAAAAGTAAGTAATTATAATTTCTTATTAATCTTATATTTGTTTTTATCTGTCTTACAAAAAACTATATACGAAAGCTATACCCAGTTTAATTCAATAATATGTCCAATGCAAGTCACCTATATGGTCTCAGAAAAGGAGGTGTCAATCACTTGAATTGAGACAACAAGCATTCCAATAGACCTCATCTTCTTCTTCCTATATTACGAGTAAATGTGGTTGCAAACAGTCTTTTGACTATAAGCAGTTCTTTCTTTTTAACTTTCATTTGATTTGATTCAAACCACTTCAAATATTGCTTGTCTTGATAAACAAACAGTCTTTTCGACCATAACGTACATGCAAAATCGTAATATAATTATAAAAATACAACTGAAAGAGTAGATGATATCTAAAAATCATGTTCAAGCTACTTCAAAAGTGAGTTTTCTCATTATATATTGTTTCAAAGTAGTCCATATTATGTAAATCCATGCTCTTCGACTTCAAATACACGTTCAACCTAGTTTCAATGACAGTTTTCTTATTACATATTAACTACATATGGTTCTTAGGACTTCACTTTGTATTAATAAATTTCATAAAACCAACTTAAAACAAAATGATCATCTGGTACTCAACTGTGTGAGAAAAATCAAAGCAAAAAATGAAAAATGTAAATAACTTTTCTATGTACCCTATAGTAGAGTAGTTTATTTGTAATAAAAACCTTTTACCTCTAATTTTTTGGTTTCATTTCATGAAATAAAAAACAAACACCATATCCTTATAATATAGATTTATTATCATGCAAGTACAATTTTACAAATGAATTGTGGATATTCCATCCATCACTTTTGATGCTTGTATCTTTAACCAAAATTGTAGTTGCATACAATTACGCAGTGCGCATGCATACTCATGCACTGGCTGGTGGTAATTACAACATGAAGTATTGAGTTTGAAACTTAAGGCAGGACATCGCTGATCTTCAACATTCACAATGTTTTCCATGTGGAATAGTTTCCGTAATAATGTAATCTTTTCAGTACCTTTGCAATAAAAGACAGAACCCATTTCACAACATTGTGAAACAATATGGCGGATGTGGGATACAGTATATCCATTCGTAGTGTCCCATTGCAACCCGTGCGAATTGCGAGTTAATCATTCGACTTGTCTGATATCCAACCGGTAACTTTCACAAGGTAATTTTACCATACAATGAATTAATTGAGTTGCATCGCATGCAACTAGACAAAATTCACGCATAATGTATTCATTCGCCGAAATTTTGAATCCCTGAAAATCAAGAATGTACTGCCTTGTGCTTAGTAAACCAGAACCAATAGGATTTTGTTGCTCAAGAATCAACGGTATTAACTGAGCAATACACTCTGGGTCTTTTATGAACTGGTGACAAACTTTAAACAGTGTGTTTTTCCCAATATGAAAATGACCCTGTTGTTGAAAATGTTCATAATAGTCTTGAAAATTTCAGGGTGATTAATATGAGTTTCGATATGTTGTGCGATTACTGTTCCCGTGTTACATATATACATACACTCATGCACACTATGTAAATTACATTCATTGCATTGAATTGGATTTTCTTTTAGATATGACTTTTAGTTTTCAAAATACACTTGTCCACTATATATTCGCCCTTACAATTCAAACACTGAGCCATAATTCACTACACCACAGGATCTTCACGGGGAGCACAGTCCTTGGCACGGAGTAATGTCACCATTTCCCAGGGACACGTTCTCAGTATGTGACGAATGCCCCAGTCAAAGTTTTCCTTCACTGCAACTCCTGCTGGATGTTTCTCCAAATACAAGTGAAATAGTGTTTGTACAGTCCCTGGATCTTTCAGTATCAATTTCGTACGTTCTTCATTCAGTCTATTTATCTCGTAAGCTGAGGTATTTGGAAATGTATAGCCTCCACGATGTTCAAAGCAGATATGATTGCATGCAGTGGTACAGTTATTAAAGTACCCTTCACAGAGCATTGCATGGTCGGGGAACCAGTCCTCAATGATCGAGTATATGCAGGCTTCATCCACCCAGCGCGGAGAGCATTTGCAGAGCTCCTCTGTGGGCGGAGTAATAACAACTTCAGTAGCACTTGCCTTCGACATAGTTACGTGGAGACTGACGACCCCTATAAGCAGCATATATGCGTTATCAGCCTACGCGCAGACCGGAAGAGTCGGGGGGTGGCCGTTGTTTCCCACGGTCGATCCCTTCAGGACCGGAAGCTCCATATGGTAAAGGTCACCAAAGGTCGTGAGAAACGTCAAAATTAAGATTAATGGGGCGCAGGTGCTCAAATTTTGGTGGGAGCGACTGCGAGATTTTTGATACCCACTACTAAACACACTGCATAATGATTAATATTGCAACCAATCGGACGGTGTATGATAAAAAAAAATACCATCATGTAAGCAGCCAAGACCGGGCCATTTAGGACCCAGAAAAAAATAGTGTCCCTGTGTGGCTGACAAAAAAAGAAGAAAAAGAATGTTAGGATATTTAAAATCCTACTGCATGGTACGTATGGTAAAATATGCATACATAGTTCGGTGAGCGGAGAAAAGAAGAAACAATAGGGATAATGTTAAAACAAAACTTTTAAGAGTCCAAAGTGACTATATTTCCTACGCGCGAGTGTTAAATGACCTTGCGTTTTAAACCGTAAGGCAGAACTACTGGCATTCACACTTCAGCCATGGTGAGCTCTTGCTGAAGATGTTAAAATATCCGTGTTTCGGGCAGGTGAAAATACCTGGAAGAGTATTTTTCAGTGGAAGGTAACATATGATGTTGTACGGGCAGGTCAGAAATGCCTGGAAGAGTAGTTTTCAGTGGAAGGTCACATAGTGTGTTGTAAAATTGTGACTGACCTTATGAGTAAACTTAACATAAGCATAATTCCGATGAATCGCGGATGGAATCGAGGAAACATAGGCCTTCAATTACAACGGATATTATTGGAATATTTGTGGCGACTTCAAATTTCTAGCCATATGCCTCGGCCCGTAGCTCGAGTACACAAAATACTACTATGTTTATGCCAGTGAGATAGCTGTGATAAAGCTTTCCACTACATAAGGAAAGACGGGCCAGTCCACAAATCTTTGAAGCTGGGAAAAAGGAACGCTCATGTTCCTTTAAACATGGTTTTCGTTCCGCGTTTACATATTAAACTGGGTTTAAGAACTTTGATAAAAGTATGAACCAAGCAGTGATGCGTTCGAGTATATTCTGCGCTAATTTCCACGAATTAGTTAAGTTAAAATTAGGGATGGAATATTTATTTGCCCTCAGACTCGAGAAATACTACATGATCCTGAATTTAACGCATTGTTAAAAGAGAAGGAGAAGATTGAATGGGACTCTTTTCGCAACGTGGTGATATTTTTATAAAGACCTTTAGGATAATAATGTTAAAATCAAACCTTGATCTTGTCAGGGACTGTTTAAATATGTAGAAGTCAAGACCATTTTATGTACTTTTATCTAGCAATCTCTGATTTTTACTAGAACAAATTCAGATACACTGGATCCCTATACCGACTCTTATGATACAAAGAGAGGGGAATTACATCAAAATATGCGTGAACGGATAAAATTCAAAGAAGCTACTTGCTAAAAGGAAAATACATGTTAGTATTTTATCAGAAACAATTAAAAATTTGGATACTAAAATCATTTAGTATGCAATTGAAAAATAACATATTGTGAAGGATATTTCTTGAAAAAAAAAAAAATGTTTCCGAGAACACAAGCTCAAACACCTTCAGAGTAGTAAAAGTGAAATTAATGTTGATAGTCTTTTATAGTATTTATTATTTAATGCTGGATTATTTTATCACTAGGCGACTATTTCTCTATACGAATGTATTTTATATTCCTCGGCATTTTGATGTTTTTCCAGCATGTATTGCATTCTGTTTGAAAGCTTTAGACCACGTATACAGAAGAAAAGGTAATTTTGTTTTTACTATCGTGATCCCTCTTGTTTCTATTGAAATAACTGCGGTGTCGTTTTGGCTTTATCGTGTACAATAAAACTGAGTATCTATAGTGTAGTCATTTTACACTATAATTTTACTATGTACGTTTTACTGTGCAAATAAAGAATTTGACGGCATCTTTATACAGCAGTGGCGGTCCTACCATGTATGTACCAAATAAATAGATAAATCGAATTTATCATGACAATAATATGTGGTATGCTTTGTTCACATTTAAATCAATATCTTAAGAGTTTTAGGGTCGCAAGGAGTGTCACGGCCGTAAAATACCTCGCGGTTCAAAACGAAATGGCTCTGAGGTGGGAAATCTTTACTGATCTATAAGACAAACTGAAAACCTTACTTAAGTGAGTTTTTTCTTCTCACTTAATTGAAAAATAACTTTAAAGTTTTAGACGTCCTATGCAAATATCAGCTTCGTTACATGTCATTCTTCCATATCATTGTTCTAGCGTTTTATTTTACAAAATTTACTCGCGTAATGTACGAACATTATAGACGAAAAAGTCGTTCTAAAACGATGGTGTGTACGTTGAGGAAAATAAAATATGCTTCAGAAAACGCGAACAGAGATCAATTCAAAGGACACGCAAGAAATGTAAACCTATATGGAATAACATTTATTGATGATAACGCGCAGTCGTGTGTAAGTGGCAGGCATTACAAAATGGACTATGCTATGAAAAATAGACAAATGTGCATACACATGTGTAGAGTGACATTTTGATTATTAATGCTCGTTTTTCAGGGGCTCTCAAGGAGGAGTGAAGCGATATAGTTTCTAACGGAGTTTTTTAAAAAAAATCTGGTTGTGATTTAGTTTCACAGAATCAGTCGTGTTTCCCCTGATCATTTTTACACATGTATTGTCCTCGATATATTCCATCATTTCCTAAAGCAGTTACGTGTTTCCGCCATAACATAACTTCCAATCACGATGTCAACATTTTGGGAGAGAAGCAGTTCGTCATGACACTTTGCGAAACATTATCCTCAGGTTCATCGGGATCTGAATGTTTTGTTTCCACTGTCACTTCACTTGGCAGCAAATTGCAATGGCATGAGTTTTTCATGATAGCCACGTGTCTTCTCATATATGAAAGCAACAAATCTTCCAGCAGCAACAACATATTTTCGGACTTGATTCCTTTTAGCTGTGGAAAATTCATGTATATGAAGTGTGCAACAAATGGAAGATCATAACCAAATTGAAGAAATCCAGAGACCTTTCCTGTAGTTTTTTTTTACGGTATCATAAGGGCGCTCTAAACGAAATGTAGACTTTGCGGAGTCAAGAGCTCAGCAGAACACATTTTAAGTATTGCTGCCGTAGATCGCTAGCTTGTAATGTAATACTTGCAATTAACTATATCAAAATTTAGTTTCCCACCCTTTTTAGCACGGCTCACACGGAAACTATGGCTGTTAGAAAATATATTAATGGAAATTTTCTATTTGATTTCGGTGTGAAGAATCACTTCTCAATGATCTTCGGACAATTTTGGAAATACCCTGTACATTCTTCGTATATGGGGCTCTCTTACAGTGACAATCTTATAATGGTTCCATATAAAAAGTTAGTTCGACATCCCTAGTTTAGGTCATCGCAGTCTTTGGTGGATATTATGTAATCGATTTCCATTGTATTTCAATTTAGGTTTCGTCATGTGTAATTTTCTCTCTCACCACCGATATTGGCCACTATGCTAATTATATAGTTAAAGGCGGATAATATTTTGTATTTAGGTTAGTTCTGTTCGACATAACAATGTTCTAACATCAACAATTATATGAAAATTTTGAAGAGCAATTGATATTATTCAACTTTTTCAGGTGCTGTGATAAGTTCGTGCCCAACATCACCTTAACTCATCATCGAGCAAAGTATAAAGGACTGTCTGAAATACTCTTCTCAAAGGACCAAACCTTTGCGAACTCATCGAAAGGACCAAACCAAACAATGCACGAGTGTTAGTGACTGAAACGTGCACTGTATTCGGTGAACTCGGAGGAACGTTTTTTGAACTTAGTTTCACTTATTTTATGCTACCGTATTTAAGTATCTTAGAGCTTACCCAAGTAGCACATCCACATCGGCCGATATCGGCATATTGGATTTTACTACATCGATCGATATCGTTCAACGACATGGGCCCCATATTGGATGGCAAACATCTTGGCCAACATCTGTCAGCGATATTGATCGACATTGCTCAATATCGGGAATCGACATCGCTCAATATCGGTCAATGACATTGTGAACATACCCTAATAGCAAACACACCTACGTTAAGCTTGCATTTGCCGTGAATTGCCTTATTTCCTTTAGCCTTTCAAAGTTACCCTTGCATTAGCCTTTCGCAATTGTATTTTTTCAAGGCATGCCTGTCTCCGAGTCGTTTCAGGCGAGCCTTACCGGCTCAGTTTACGATAGCCTATCCCAAGTCTAGTTTGAAAGGCTGCTCGCGCTGGCGCAACAGCTTTAGTTTCTACTTCTACCGCAGAGCAGCGCTATAAGTCATTATCTTTTGTTCCTAACCTTGGAAGAGGACAAAGTGAAAAGATGGATAAACTCTGGTACTTGTCATTATGCATGACTCTAATATATCATAGTAGTTTCTGTTCTCGTATTGACTTTTAAAAATGGTTGGTACAACGTGTAAAGGATTAGGTTGTTCGTAGATTGTGTATCGGATGTCGAAAATTACACCTGCCTGTCACAACTAATAAGAAAAGGAAGAGTGAAAGAAGATGGTTAAAGAAGACAGTTATCATTGTGACAATACGCAAGTTTTCTGGGTAAGTATGTGTGCGAAATGCAGTCTTCATTATGTAGCCTTTTTAAATTATGTTGTAGGTTTACAGTGACGATTATATAACTATATGATAAGTGAAAAAGGGAGCATCCTAAAACTATTGGTTGCTTGTAAATTTCTCCTATTGCCTGTTTATATAGGAACCCCCCCCCCCGTTGAGATAATATTTGCAATCCTCAGGTATCAGGGGAAATCCTCGGCTCCCCCGGCAAATCGAACACTGTATATAAGATTGCAACAATTAAAAATGCCACGTAACGGTTGCGATGAAGATATAGGAGCTAGGAATTTCTTAATTGATTCTTATATTACTCGACGAGAGGAACACAATGGTCTGACGTTGATAAAGAAAGAAAAAGGTTTTATTTTTCTACGAAACAAAATCTGAGACAAAGCAGAATACATAAAAAACACAGCTTTCATTTATATTATGAGACAATATACAAATATATTGCTGAGGTGTAGTTGTACTAGTTGTAATGGCCAATGGTGAGTTACAATTGTTTCAACCTAGATCATTTATTTAATTTTATATATTGTTTTAATTTAATTATTTTAATTTTATATAAATTTTATACAACGAAGAATCAAAATAAGAAATTATTTAACTGTAGGTTGTAGTAGATATACACGGATATATTGTATTAGTTGAAACTCAGGCCTTTTATTGTGTGTTCTGCTCTCTTCCAGATTCACTTTACAGAGTTTTAAATGATTGGAGGAGAGGGAGGCCATGGTATTTCGTGATTGCACAGCGTTTGGGGACTAGGCTATTAAACCGTACGAAAATATAAAGGTTTATTTGTTGACGACTGTATCCAGTATATACTATACTATTACATGTGTTTCCCTTATTAGTCAACCAGTGGCGACTGGTCCATTTCTGGCACGGTTACCCTAAATGACCGAAAACATTGCGTGCATGGGAGCTAGAGCCGGTAAGGGAGCCAAATGAATACATTGCTATTGGAATGTGTGTGTGAGAAAGAGAGGTATAAGTGAGTGTATTTAAAGGCTCAGATTAAAATAGGGGCGCGAATTGTTATGACAATTTTATGTTTTTCATGAACATTTACAATCTTATTCAGAAGTATACTAAGCTCATCATACACAAACTTTGGACGTGGTCAGATCACTTTGCGGAACAATAACAATGATTCATCACGAAAAATTCACGTACATATGAGTTAAATTAATGCAGAGTGGCAAAGACAGGATAGTTAGGTTCCTTTTTAATTATAACTACGGTTGACGTCAGTGTCACGTCCGCCATGCAGTCGAGGGCTACTAACTAATACGCCATAAAGCTCCGCCTTCGTCAATTTCAGATAAACTTTACTTCATGGTCTGCACCTTCCTGCAACTATTGAGCTATATACGCCTTATTCCCATTATATGCCATTCATTCTCTTTTAAATGGTTATTACATACAATTCTATAAACACCTAAGGGCAGGCAGGAATGGAAAAGGTGTTACGCCATGTGTCATTATTTCGTTAAATACGCACTAAAATTGATCATCAGAACAAACATGGCGGAGGAATACTAATGGCAACACTTCATGCTATGAATTATATTTTACTTCATGGAGAGTATGTCAAGGTAGAGATGGGAGGCTATTGTTTCATTATGCGCGATTCACATTATGTTTAACTGGTCCTCCATACAATCACCCCAACGAGGCGGCAGGTAAATAGTCCCGCGTACTTTTCGCTCTTTCACTCATGACTCGAAACATTGTTATATTTTCTGTTTCAACACTTCCATGCACGTTGGAAATGGTGAATTTCTCCTGTAAATTCTAATTTTTCTTGTGGGTATGTACTCGTCACTTTCTTCAACTGTCCTAGAAAATTACAATTTACAGGAGAGATGTAGTTTCCAACGTGTGTGAAAGTATTGAAATGCAAAATATATATTTAAAAAATCTTCCAGTCATAGAAATGTGAAATAAGAGCGGTAAATATGAAGGATCATTTAGGTCCATTCATGTTAGGGTAAGCACATAGTGAGAGAGTTAAAAGTGGTATCCATTGCGTATAATTAGAAGAAATCAAACCTGACTTTAATTAATCCGTCTGTTCTTTCTCGACATACTGTCCGCGATTTTTGTAACAAAATGCATTTCTATCATGACACGAAATGATGCAATTTGTTTCCTGCGCTTTTCGCCATATTTGCCTACAGCTCGAGTACGTATTTAACGAAATAATTATGACACATGGCTTTCCGTAACACTTTTTTTTTTAGATTGCAGACTGTTGCTATTTACGTATAGAAGTGTCTGATAATTATAAACGAGGAAATGAGTACATGTAGTTATCTAGGAGAGTTCAAGTAAATTTTACCCGTCGGAGCTTCATGGCATATTTATTAATTTGCTTTCACCGCATGGCGGACCTCACAATGTTGTCAACAAAGGCATGAAGTATAAGCCGACCAGAATATGAATAGACATGGCAAGTTTTGGAACAACCGATGAACCATGCCAAAACAATAAAGACGCACAGATGTGTTACTACTCTTCGCCTCTCGCTTGAAGTGTTGCCATCCGACAAATGTTTTTGCTGGTTGGTTTGTATGAATTTTAAAACCAAGATATTAAAAATTACATTACAGTTACAATATATTGATTATTGAGAAGCTATATTTATTGTCGTTGTAATCCACATATGGGAAGAAGAGAACAGATGACTTGGCCAAGTTAAATAAAAACTTATATGCTTGCCACTCTCTCACCCCACCTCTTGGATCTCTTTAGACAGTTTTCTAGTTTCTACCTTGAGATACGCTAGCAAGACATTTTACCCAGGCTTCATGGCAGAGGTGTAACTACATATCATGCCCCCACCCTGCAAGAGAATACCCATGGCCGAAGGTCGATTCGGTCCATTGAGAGGCTACTCTGAAGGGCCCCGTATTGCGGGCTTTTGGGCCATAGTAGTTACTCCCCTGCTTCATGGTCCAGCAAGTAGCGTCCTGGATTTCGGAGTGGCAATGCGGAGGTACGCGGATGCGACTCTCGAGGCCGCCCATCCTGATATTTTTGTCTAGGTTTGTCCTCAGTCACACCAGGCGAATGCCGGGATGATAACTTCGTAAGAGGCTGATCGACTACCTTCCCTCATCTTCATTACAAATACTTACTTCTCGAAGATCCCTTGTTATATTGTCCTCCCAACATGGTCTCTGGCTTCCCACCGGTCTCTTTCCCTCGGCTTTCCAACCAAGATGGAATATAATCTTCGTTTTACCCTCCATGCTAGCTATTTATCCTGTCCACCCAAGTCGTCGTGATTTCATTATTCTTACAGCATCAGTATTTAAATGTGTGTACTTTCTCTATGTTCTCATTCTTAGTTGTTATGAATCTATTTCCTTCATTCTCAGAAGCAACACTTTTGTTAATACAATATAATTTTTTAAGGTTAGATGCATAATTGTACTACAACGAAGTAAATAAATGGACTGAAAATGTAGTTTGAATACGATCGTATACGTGACAATTACTCTGGTGATATAGTAAAGTCTTGAGCAAACACATTTCTTTATCTAAAAGAGGAAGATTGTTGAATGCTAAACAATTCCACGTCCCTTGACGGATTAGAATAAAGTTTTGGTACGTATATTCCTTAGTACCGAGCCACCGTAGCTCAGTGGTAGAGCGTTGGCGTAGCATTTGGGAGGTCACTGGTTCGACTCCAGCGGCTGACTATCCTGACTGAGGTTTTTCCAGGGTTTTCCTCAGTCACACCAGGCAAATTACGAGATGGTACCTTCAACGTAGGTCGTGGCCGACACCTTCCCGAATCCTTTCTCCTCCCCTATCCCGACCTGAGCCTTAGATGCCTAAAGGCCATAAATGATATTCAGAAATATATTCCTTAATACCTACAGAGATTAACTATGACATTAAAAAGTTGCCCCTCCCCCCGAAGGGGTTAAACGTGGATGAAGTGCAACTCGGAAACCACTGTAGTTAGAAATTTCATATTTGACATGAAAATACTTTGTTTCAATTCATTACCAATATTTAGTTTTTAATTCGACATCCCCGATGAGGGAGCGAAAACCTCTTAAAGAGTGAAATATCAGAAATCGAAAATTGTTAAAGGTTAGAAACTTGAAATTTGGAATGGGTATTCCTTAGGACAAAGAACAATAAATGACAAATGTTACAAGTCGACAAGTTTGCACTGTGACTTCCAGATGCAACGACCTTTAACCTTGGAGAAGTACCTTTGCTTTCCGCCCAAGTAATTCCCTTCGTAAAACATGCTGTTAAGCCCCTATATGATGTTTCTTCCCCTCCCACAATTGCTAGAAGGAAGTAGTCAGTTTCAATAATGAGACAATAGTAATCTCACACAAAAGCAAGTTTCAAAGTTTTAAAAGAGTATGTTTTATGGTATACTTTCCCGACTACACTTTTGGTAACACTGTTTATGTCCTTGGCAAGACTTCCGCTGCAGCGTGTAAACAATCACTAGCGACCTCACCCTCGCGTCTATTCATTCTCTGGTCGACTTATAGTTACATAAAAGCAACCTAACCAACCTGTTAATTTCGCACCTTTACATCATTTTTTTCACGTTACGCTGGTTTAATTTCAGAAAATTTGAACCATCGTGTTTCTGTCATTGAGTATTAAAACATTGGAGGGATGTAAGCAGAGTTTTCAGGGTTCCTGTCGATTTTTAAACGTAAAAATTTTATTGCTGGGTGTGTGTACTCTAGAATTTGGAGGAGTAACAACCAACCGTTAGTGGTTTAGCAGAATCTCTCGGTGGCTTGCGGACGCGTCAGAAAACGAAAGTTGCCTTTTGAATACGAAGCTGACGGAAGTGCTTTTGTCCAGAGTTTTATGACGAGATTAGACCACGGAGAGGATGTAGCTCAATTGGTAGAGAGTTGGTTTAACATTCGGGAGGCCCTGGGAATTATTTCATCGGCCACCAATCGTGACAGTTTTTTCCAGGTTATTTTCTCAGTCACACCAGTCAAATTCCACGATGGTAGCTAGGCCCTGGCCGACATCCCAAAGATGGACAAATAAAGCCTATAATAGAATCAAAGAACATTTAGAAGACCATTTCCTATAACTGTTTCATTTTAATCTATGTAATGCGTATTATCTAGAGTTAATTATTGTAATTATTCATTTTATTATGATTTGGTTTTATGTGACGATTCAAAATTTTTTCTTAGCATAAATTTACGACAAACATGAATGAATAAATGAACCGTATAACAATTACGTAAACCAATTGTTCATATTCTTAATTAGAAGAAGCGCAAAATGTGTTGTAAACATTTTCGACTTGAGATGTTGGCGGAAGTAATATCTCAATTACAGTTTCAAGATGGGTGCTGCCTGTAGGCTAGTCAGTTTACTTTATGGGATACGGTGCAGTTCATGATAGTCACATATATAGACATATGTACATTTTATACCACTGGTTTCCTATCAGACAATTACTGATGGTCAGCAACCAAAAATTAGTTACGAAAACCCATGTGTAATAATTATTTACATAAATACGCGCACCGCTTAATCAACAAATACAAGATGGAGGGGAATGTTATTGTTTCGTGTTATGAATGGCACGTACTTTGCCACAAAATGCACGGACATAATATAGAGTGAATCGGGTTAGATTATCTTTTTTCATCATGCACGATCCACATGGCGTTAAAAGCTAATTCAATGTGACGCCGCCAATGCGGAAGAAGCTAAATGGTTGCAAAGACCTTTCACTCGCATAGCACACTTCTTTGGCTCAAACTTTTGCTGTACAAACAATACATTTCTAAGCTTGAGCCTTATACGTGCAATGGCCATATATACATATTCAAAATGATTACATTTTCACTATAATTTTACCTTTACTGGCTAGTTTGAACTACAATTTTCCTCATACTATGTATTAGGTGTTAAATTATTGGTACCCAACATAACATTTTTCAGATAAAAGAACTGCACAATCAGTTTTCTCCTTCCTTGCACGTACCGTATAAGACTTTACCTCTCCGAATTGTGCAGTTTGTTCTGTGGTATATACAAATGTCTAGCTGACTGAAATGATGCTGTGAACGAAATCTACGGTACAGTACCTGGTAGCCGAACAAGCAAAAAAAAAAGAGGTTGCCGACTAGCTTAGTGTAAGTAAGCATTACATGTGTCAGTAAAATGGTTATGGCGTGTGTGGAAGTGTTAGAACGTTAAATTACAAAAAAAAAGTTTCAGATAATATGTAAAATAAGAGTGAAGAAACGAAAATAACATATAACTATTTCGCTGCTTCTGCGTTAGTGTTAAACGCCATGTGCATCGCGTATAATGAAAAATGTCTTACCTGACTTCAACTAGCCTATCTTCGCTCTCTCAACATAATGTCCGTGTTTTTAAAGAAAAAACTATGTGTCATTTACAACACTTAAGTGACGCCATTGGTATTCCTCCGCATACCGCAATGCGTTTGTGTCTTGATAAACTGGATTGCGTATTTAAGGAAAAATAACAGCATATGGCTTATTTAAACACTTTTTGTATTGTTGGTTGTCGTTTGCAATTTATGTAAGCGCCTGCATGAATTGTTTGCAACGGAATGGGTGGTATAATGTGTACGTACGAAAAAATGATACAGTGGCTACCACAAACTGCACCATAGCTCATCAGAGCGCTTTCAGCAAATCCTGAACAGATTCTGCCGGCAAACTTCATTTCGACGGTTTTCTCAAGATTTGTTCCGTGTGGTAGAAATCGAATCATTTGCATTTTGACAGCTCGTCCCACCACTCACACGGGTCCACTAAATTTAGTATCACTTTGGAAGCCAACGGTTACCATCTTCGATTATACTTGATCCCAACGCTATACGTTTAGTATCCAACTCATATTTGATCGTCTCAAGAGACCTTTCTTGGCCAAGTCTTAAAAACTCAGTGTTTCCTTTACTCGCTGAAGCCTCGGAATCCTTTAGGAAACAAACGCGCACAACGGATGCCTGAAGGTATGTCTATGAGATTGAAATCATTGACCAAAAGAGGGCTGAGAAACGGTACTAGTCTGGGTCCAGTAATTGCTGGAAGGTAACTATTATGAAACGATTTTCATCCGAAGACGAGCTAATTTACGAAAGAAATCTATGAAAACATATGGAAAGGCTCGTGAAAATGCCCTCAGATTTTATTTTAAGAGGTCTCAGAATTACCGCCCGCTTTTTAAAAGATCTTTAAAAGTAACAGAGAAATGAACTAACCCACTATTTCAGTGTATTTGTTTCCGTTGAGAAATTTGATCACTTGGGCTATTACGTTATAATTACGGGGTAGCTAATTTCTAGTCTAATATAGCCGTTTCAAAATCTGATGAGTGCTTGCTGATTAGTATCATTGGAGTTCCTTTTCAAAATGTCGATATTTTTGTTCATTTGCTCGGTATTAAAAGCACTAAAATAGGCATTTCATGTGAAGGAGGGAATTCTGAAAACTTCAGTCAGTATAACCAACAGCAGTATTCGGACCTTCGTGTCTCCTCAGTGTCAACCCGAAGCCCGCGATCGTAGCCATAGGAACATGAGAGCTAGGTCACAGTATGTGTTCTAATGCTTTGTAGTTTATAAGTATGGACTTCGAAAAATGGAGTAACTTTAGGGTGAACAACTTTTCCATACTTACCTGGAACTCGAGTATTAGAGTTCTTTTTATTTTATTCCCCTGTCTCCTGCATTGGCCTTCTAGTTTTACGCTGTTATTATCAACATAGGCTTAGTATTCTAATATCATTCTTGAGTCTACTGATCATAGCACCACGTAGAGCTATGCAATGTTTAGACAGTAAAATTCAGCAGAGGTTATAGAGGATACCTTTTATGTACAGCCAAGCACGTCCTCCACGCGAAAGCTTTTTGAATCAATATTAGCATAAATGTCCTAGAGATGCTTTTGTTAATTACTACTATAATAAAAAGGGTATTTAGCTATTTCCTGTGCCATGTGCAAATTTTGAATTTGAATTTATTTTAAGACCTATAGGCAAATATGGTTCAGGCCGTATGGATGATGATGGGATGAATTGGTGGAATGAAGAAAGTGGGAGGAAACGGTAGCACCCCAAGAAAACCCACGCACACGGTGTTTGTCCACCACAAAGCCCACATGGCATGAGCAGGACTGTGCGATATGCACGCACCGTGGTCCGTGAACTGAGCATGGGAGATTGAGGTAACACTTCACATATTCTCAACTTACGGTCTGAGATGGAATGGTCAGTTTCATGCTCGATCGCTTTTACCTCCCCAGGTGCACCAAGGACACTCTTGTACCCAATTTGATAGGAGGCTGAGTGCACCTCAGAGTGCCATGCATGGGATAAGCGAAGAAAATCTCCAGTGTCCTGGTCAGGTTTTGAGTCCCTCTCCCAAGATTTGTAGTCAGTTTGTAGCTTGCAGAAATGCATTTCAAAGAATTTTGAGTTAATTGCAAATCCTGCAATGTCTGTTTCGTTTGCCATTAAATTTAAAATGTTCGAACCTTGTTTTAGACTTTTACAATCCTTTATAATGAATCTAATCTTGATTTCATAAATGAGAGCAGCCTGTATGAAGAGTTTGTGCCAAGGGTGTTGTGAATGTGGTAGAAACAGAAAGTATAGGAGAAAGACGGGTCATTATTTTCAATGACTCAAGAAATAAACAAATGATGTGCTAAATTTTAACAAGATGTTCACAGTTGTTTTACACATCTCTGGCTCATCTTCCCATACACTAGAGTTTCGTGAGTTCCGCTCGCATACAGTCTTGATTTGTACAGTACTGTACTGCATTTTCTTATTTTGTTGCTTCACTACTTTGCATAAAAGTACGCGCTTCGCATTGTACAGTATTTAAATTTAGATTAAATATAACGTTTTATAAAATTACTGTATTTTTATTGAACATTGCAAGTATTTCTAAAATAATTCTTTCATAATTAAGCGTATAAATCAAATACAACAGCTGCAAATTGCTAAAATCAAGATTTTACTTCTAGTTCCTTTCGGATTCGGTTAATAGAGACTCATTATATAATAATGCATAGCCATATTCAATTCACTACTGGATGAGGCCTCTTCAGGAGGGAGGACTTGGTCTACTGCTCCCACGCTGACCAGACGTGTTGGAAGAGGAGAGCCGAAGCTCTGAACTGTGATCGTCACTGTTTTTTCATTCACAGCAGCTCCACAATTGTGTCACAATTCTGGATGGTCAGCGTTGCAGACTCCCTTTTTGGCAAAAATAATCCCTTGCCAGAACCGGGAATCGAACCTGGGGCCCAACGATCAGCAGTCAACAACGATGGTAACCACTAGACCAGCAGTGTGGTCATATATATATATATATATATATATATATAAGGAGCTCCTGCTTAGCCTAGTCGGTATCTATGAAGCTTTACAAAATAGAAAGAAAATACTAGATGTATTAATTTGCTGTGAATTGGCAAAATAATTTCGCGATACGGATCTTAAAAGTCGTTGTTGTAGAATGTGATTTCAAAAACATTATTCTCTATTATATTTAACTAGCTGCACACCGAAATATCAACTAGTAATATAGAACATGCACTCAAGTAGAAACAAGGTCCTGGAAATAGTAACATACGCTTGTTAAACTTATGCATATAATGGAACCCACTGAAAAAAAAAAGTGGACACACACTGTATGGGAAAAGATAAGTCGTTAGACCTTATATCTGCTTGAGTACGTGTCCTAGACTATTGCCATATTAATTTCGTTATTGTGTAGATGTTTAAGACTTTTTTTTATTAATTTCAGAATGCTAAATTGCAGAAAACCAATGGATTAGGATGCCGACTCAGTTTTGTGAACGTTGAGTTACTAGGACTATTTACTTTACAATATATCTGAAGACAAGATGGCGGTGAAGCATTGCGTAGTTTTTACTTTTAAAAGCATAAGGCTGCAACATTCAAGATTACACGATACTCCGGATCGTTCGCCAAGACAATATACTTTTTACCGTACTATCAGACAACTCAGTGCTAAAGAGATGTTAAAAATAACATTGTCGTATAGACATGTTTATAATTTATTTTGTTCCTCAGCAGAACGTTAAATATTTATCCATCTTATGAATTAAAACTGATATCTGGATAGTTTTACAGTGTCGTTGAGTTGTGATATAACCTACAAACCTGCAGGAGGCTTTCAGTGGAGAAAAGAAAGTGCAATAAAAATAAACCAGGCAAATAACTATGGAGACGAAAACTAAAGGAGAATAAAGTTCCTTTCTTACGTAATTTTCTATTTTCTGGGAAAATAATTAATCATATTTGTACTTGTAAAAGTTCTGGGGAGTTATTAAATATTAACAAATTACAGTTTTGTGTTTCAAATTCTCTCAATCATCATTTGACATAGGTTATAATTCAGTAGTTCTATACACATTAGCTGACTGAAAATTAGCTACGTGTATTCAGCGGTGGAAATGGATTTACAAAATAAAATGGAGGCTTATTGTGTGGAACTCAGGGAACGCTATCATACTTCATCCGTATCCAAAATTGTTAAGTTTCGCTTTCATATAAGTGTAGAATTATGAAGCCGTCCACTGATGTTTTTCCATTTTCTCCCCTGCATGCACGTGTCTTCATTTTGGAATAATATTAAGTTGCTAAAGCGAAGAGATGTTTATGTATGACCCTTAAACATTTCTGGAAGGTGCCTTTTTTCAAGCTAGGTGAATTGTGGGTAGGTAGTTTTCATAAACTTGCAATAAAGTTTATCTGATACATTGAGAAGTGCAGTAATGCTCCTCGGAGAAGTGATCTCGAAATCAAATTCAAAATCACCGCTTGCAGGAAAATAATTCTCTAGTACATCCGGAGAATTGGGGAAACATTAAAGTCCTTCCATAAAAACAAACGCAAACTAAACTTGAACCGCTTAAGCTTACGAACATTTTATGAAATATTGGCCAATTGTACGTAGCCCTATTTTAAAGGAATTCTTTGCAGATTACAAATTTTCCGAAAGTGTTTCTAAGTAAATAATCTAATACACATATTTAAAATTTTCATTTGAAAAGCTCAAAGAGTTACAGGAAGATTGGTTATCTATTTTACACAAATAGCTTATGTGGATACAAACTGAAAAAATGCAGACAAATTGTCCGCCATTCTAGCGAGGAATTGGGCCTCTGTTCCTCGATCGCCGGTGGAGTAACCTATCAATTATGTCAACAGGTAACATAATCAAATTCTGCCCATGTGACGTTTGCCTCAGCTGAAAAAGTCTTGGGTGTCGATAGCACGAATTTGGCTAGTTCAGTTGAGGTCACAGCAAAAGGTAAGATGCACAGAATTTAGTCGATTGGTAGCTTAATTGGTAGAGAACCTGATCGGCAGTCTGACAACAAGGTTCAGTTTCCCACTAAAATGGGAACAATTTTTCTGTGCTTTTGCAACTTCCAGAAAGCTTGGAAAATAAGGCAAATGCAAGGCTAGCCTTATAATAGGTATAAAATGTAGGCCTGCGGCAAGCTTGCAGTAGGTCTATTTAAGCTTGCGGTAAGCTTATAAAATAAGACAAATTAAAGGCTACCCTTACGTTAGGCTTGCTGTAGACCCACAACCTTCCAAAGCAAGCTTATGAAAAAGGAAATTGCAAGGCAAGCTTTACATTAGGTATAGATAGTAAGGTTCCAGCAAGCTTATGGAAGGTAAATTCAAGCCTAGCCTTACATTAGGTATGGATAGTAAGCTTGCAGCAAGCTTATGAAAGGTAAATTCAAGCTTAGCCTTACATTAGGTATAGATAGTAAGCATGCAGCAAGCTTATGAAAGGCAAATTCAAGCCTAGCCTTACATTAGGTATAGATAGTAAGCTTGCAGCAAGCTAATGAAATAAGGCAAATTCAAGGCTAGCCTTACATTTGGTGAAGATAGTAAGCTTGCAGCAAGCTTGCAAAGTAAGAACTGGCAAGCTTGCAGCAGGCTTGCTGTAGGTCTACAGCCTTGGAGTGCAAGCTTGCGTCAAGCCTACAGCCTTGCAAATGCAAGCTTGAGCAAGCCTGCTGGAAGCTTGCGTTGCTATTAGGGTAACGTAATTCTGATTTTGTACTATTTTTTAAAAAGAATCAATCTTTTTTATATAGGACCACCAACATAGACAAACCAACAAGAAATAGTAAAACACGTTAGAAATTTTAAAAAGAAATATACTACTTGTAAAGAATCCTATTTTTCTGTAGCTAAAATTAAATCACTTCGCTATGCTAATTGATTGTAAAATTTGTCGAACACTGCTCGTTTGTAAAATACTGTTATTTTCGATGTTGCGTTCATGCAAAAATTTTAGTTCCGCTCCATTATCATCGTTTCACGTGTCTTTCGCTTTCAACCCCCCCCCCCCCCTATTTTGGCAAAGAAGTTAAGAGTACAATGGCCATGATTCCAATGAAACAGCTTCAATTGAAGGAAATGATGTAAATCAAATGTAAATAAATCTAACTTTAACTTATCCTCCTAATAAGAGGAAACTTTCTTAACAACCACATACCCAGAAAAAATACTCTACTTTCTACCATACTATTAAAACAAAAGTGTAAGATGTACCCCGGTTCTGGCGGTGTACGATAACAAGCATAATAAATATTACTGTATATCTTGTTGGTTTATATATGTACTTACAGTGATCAAAGTACCCTTGGGAAAACACAATCAACTTTAACACTTTATTTGTTTATATCCTTCCCGTGAAAGGACGTGTTATTTCTGCACTTCAACATACTTCACCAAACAAAGCTGGCCGCGTGCTGACAACAACATCAAGTTATATATTTTATCACCAGAGGGATATAGCATTGCTTGAATAAACTTAGGTTTGCCCATATGGATCGATATTGATCAACATAGATATCGGTAATTGACATGGATCGATATGGTTCCATGACATATGTTCTAATTTTTAATTTTTTTTGTTCATTATGAGCAGAATGTTTTGTAGAAAATCGATTTATTCTTTGCACAATACTTACTACAGTTTTAGAAAATAGGTAAATTAGTGATACCGATAATCGATGTTGATCCCACGTCGATCGATGAGGGATCAAGCGGGATGCTCTCCCGCCCACATTAACGATGTGTAGCGATATGGGTCCCATGACCGGCCAATCTGCATGTGCTACTGGGGTATATACAAGGTGATTCACGAAATAAGTAACAATGCCCTCCTAGTGCACAGGAATCTTTGAAACAAAAATATTAATATAAAAGTGTATATGCCGAAGCACGTGGTATGCTTCTAAAATCAGAGACGTGTGCCACTTTCGGGACAGGGGAAAACTTCAGAGATTTTAATGGCTACTGGGGTTGATTTTGCCCCCATTGGAACAGTCGCTAATTTTGATCAGCTTTTAGAGGAAACATAATTCGATAGCTTGTACTCTTTGGCAGCTAGAAGAACTAACTGCTGGTCGAAATTAACATGGTGTAAATGATTTTCGGGAGTATGGATTTTCGTAAAAGGAAAGCTAATAAAGGTTTCAAATTAAAGTGAAATACTAAATAGGACATAAGAAATAAAAGAGTGAAAATTTCAAATACAGGATCTTCAACGGAATACTGTTACTTGGGAACGGGGGCAAATTCAAAGTTTTAAATAGAAATAGTTTTTGATTTTGAATTTTTTTAATCAAACATGAAAGGTCGAACAACTTTCAGAGGATTTTATTAGTCTTCCGTTACAAGAGCTACTTATTAATTTAACTATGAACCTACCAAATAATTTGTAATTGCTAAACGTTACAAGATATTAAACAATGTTTCCTCTTAAAGTTGTTCAAAATTTCATTTTTGTTTCAAAGAAAGCAAAATCGACCATTGTTTCCATTTAAAATGTTGAAGTTGCCCCCCACGTAACAATATTCCCGAGACGCCCCTGATTTCAGAAGCATTACCACTTGATTTGGCACATGAACTTTGGTATTAATATTTTTTTTTTTGTTTCAAAGATTTCTAGGAGCTGAGTTAAGGCCCTGTTACGGATTTCGTGAATCAATCTGTGTTACTTTTTCTGTATGTTAGTGATTGTACACTAAAAAAATATGTACATTAAGACATATTTAAAATGTCTTAATGTATATAAATTTATTTTTTTAAATAATATTAAATATTGGGTAAACAAAGAAGACATGTCAGACCATACAATCTTTAAAGTATTTTCTGATTTTTTTAGAAAATATGATATAAGAGATATACAATATGTTTATTTGGGTCGTAAAGAATGTTCACCAGTGTAACTGGTTTACGTGTTTTTAAACTGTACAGAGCCTTTAGTAAAGTTATGTTTTCTTTATATTTAGGACAGTACAGTGAAACATGTAATACGTCTTGTTCAGCTAGCAAGTACTCATACATAGAAGGACTGCATCCATTCAATACAATATATTTTAAATAAGAATAAATGTCAATAGGTAAATGTGACCATCCATTCAATACAAGATACATTAAACCAGGAATAAAGTTCAATAGGCAAATGTGACAATCTCTAGCATCATTTGGATAACATAGAAAAAAATAACATTAATAAATAATGTTGTCTAGTGTAACTAGAGAATAATTCAATAAATATTTCACCTGTTTTTCACGTCCAGCACTTTGTAATTACTTCTGTATGTTTACATTTGGGTGACCAGATGCTGATTGTAAATTTTATCACTTCGGTTTCATATATTTAGTAATTTCATTTAGTACTTTTTAAAGTTCAATTACTTATACTTTCTTCACACTTTTGTAAAATTACTAGCTTAGTAATTGTCCGGATTCGTAAGAAAGATCAAGCCTACATTCAAATTCTGTTTTTTTTTTAAAGTATTGATAATCTGTTCAACTAAGTTCTATCAAAGTTGTTCAAGGAAATGAAAAAAAAACAACATTGTATTGAATTAAATTTGTATAATACTGATTTGTACCGTCTTTCAAAATTCACTTGTTCAAAAAAGGTAAATTGTTTCAGGCAGTTGTAAAAAAATATCTTTCTCAGTTGATTCATGTTAAAAAAAATAACCGGGATACGGTTTTCGAACAAAATTCATCGCTAAAAGTACCTTAATAAGCTGTTTAATGTTTTCTTTAAAACTCAATTCCGAATAACATGATCGTATTTATATATGATTGAATTTAATAAGATTTGCTATTAGCAAACAATACTGCGCTTTACAGCAAAACTTAATTCTATGTATGTCGGAAACTTGTCGAAATGACGTTATGCTTACGTTGAAATTGGTTGAAATCACGTTCTGTTTACGTCGAAAACCTGTGCAAATGAAGTTTCATTTACGTCGAAAAGTGGTTGAAATCACTTTGTGCTTACGTTGAAAAAAGTTGGAGTTACAGTACGTGTACATTGAAAAAGGGTGAAAATTACCTTACGTTTCCCTAGAAAAATAATGCCCCCAGTTCTTGAAATCAGGTTAGATATATGCCAAGACAACGTTGCAGAAGCATTTTCCCCTGTTCATCCCATGGACAAAAGGCATTAATCTTTCTTGGGGAGCAAATTATGTAAAAGCAGCTCAAGGAGCATTTCAGGGGTTGAATTGAAAGCTTACCAATATGAGAAAAACATACTTGAAAAGTATATTGAATAACATTTCACTTCATTTGCTTCCCCAGAAACCGTTAGTGCTGTTTCTGCAAGAAGTCTTAAGGGCGAAAATGTTTCTGCAACATTGTTTTGACATAAATCTAAGCTGATTTCAAGAAATGTCTACATTATTTTGCGACGAAAATGTAACTTATTTTCCACCCTTTTTCAACGTACACGTACTGTCACACCAAACGGTTTTCAACAAAAGCACAACGTGATTCCAACCATTTTTCGGCGTGAACGTCATTTCAACAGGTTTTAGATGTAAGCGTAACGTTATTCCAACTATTTTTCGACGTAAGTTTAACGTCATTTCAACCCTCTTTCGATGTAAGCGTAACGCCATTTAAACCATATTTTGACGTAAGCTTAACGTAATATCCACACTTTATCGACGTAATCAGAAGTTGATTTCAACCACGTTTCGACGTAGGTCGAGCGCCATTTCTGAAGATCTGTGATGTAAGCTTAATGTCATTCAACCATTTTTCGACGTAGGCAAATCGTCATTAAACAAGTTTTCCACCTAATTAGAACGTAAAATCAACACTTTTCGTAAAAGGAACGTCCTTTCAACACTTATTCGACGTAATTTGAACGTGATTTCAACAATTTGTCGACGTAAGCTAACATTTTAACTATCTTTCGACGCAAAAGTGACGAGATTTCTACAAGTTCTCGACGTAAATAACGTGATTTTAGCTATTTTTGTACGTGGGCATAACGAAATTTTCACAGGATGATTTTCGAGCTGAAACTAAAACAATTTTCGAAGTCATCTCAGCAAGTTCTTGACGAAAAACAATGCGTATAGAACTAAGTTTCCACGTAACATTTTCTTCAACGTTGAAATCACGTAACCAATTATATTTCAACGTTTTGTCTACGCCGTATCAACGTAATTACAACATTATAATGTCATTTCATCTTATTTTTTTGTGTTATCTTTACGTTAATCCCACGTTCACTTTCAAGGCTGCAAAGATCGAAGTTTTTCGTTATTTCTACGATCTAATATACATCGAGTTTTCGACGTCTGACGTACAACGTCGAAGGTTTTTCGACGCGGAATCCACGTATGTGTGTCGGGTGGGTTCTTGAAAATTCACACTCAAAGTCGAAGCCCGAAATAGTGTAAATTGATTAGTAGGGACAACATAGGACACAAAGTTCGGTATGTTGTTATATACGTATAAAAATTTCGTTTGAAGAAATTTTGAGGGATATATTTTGTTTCTTATAAAAACATCCATTTGTCTAATATATATCCAAACTAACCTAACCTTAACTAACATAACCTAACATATAGGAACTAATGGTTTGAGTGCACGTTCTTTACGCTATGGTAAACCCTTTGCTATGGTAAACGCTATGGTAAACCCTTATCGGAATATATTATCCTTGATTGGGTCTATTTGCGTATAACCCATTAAATCTAACATCGACAGTAAGCTGATGAAATGGGGATTCAAAAAACTTGTTCAATTATATATATATATATATTTGCAATTATGTATATGGGTAGTAGTTTTGAATGTTAACTTTAAATTTCGTGTATAATATTTATTCAAAATATTACATTTATTTTCAATTTTCTGTACATTGTTCTAATTTATAATTGCCTGAACTTGGTGGCAAAAACTCTCAGTATCTTTTAGCATTGATATGTCAGGGGAAATGGAAACGTAGAAGTAACAATGAAAGAGATAAGATGAAATTATTAATATTAATTTCCATTCTAAATAATAACAGCAACGAGAAGAAAACAATTGAACTATTTTAACAATACACTGCTAAATGAAATAACAATGTAAACGTTTTCTACATTGTTAATTATACACGAATCCGTGTGTGATATTAGGCTCTCTTGTGCATGTTAGAAAGAACATAAGTTGCACACATATTTTTCTTTAAATGTGTTGCTTCTCTGACTATCGGTATCCACCTTAATATGTAAAAATCCAAAGAAATATATAAACAGTCAATATCCTATTGCAATGAAGTGAAGTATGATTGATAACACCCCATATTGATCATGCATTCAAAATATTCTACCAAAAATAGCATTTCTGTTACTAGGCACTTGCACACATTTTTTTTTAATTTACGTTACTATACACTAACTATAGGTTCAAGTTTCAACAAAATTGAAAGGAACATACACAGAACAAATGAATTACACAACAAATGAAGGAATGTTTGAACATACACAAAACAAACAAAAGTGACCAATGAATTAACAGAGCACTGCAAATTAATAGACAACCACTCGTTGGAACGGATAAACGAACGCGACCGGAGGAAAGCCCGTTTGGAATGCTCGTGAGCTCTTTAACGAGTACAATTACGTATGCAGAAGCGATTAATCGTGTATAAACGGAATTATGGACTTTATAAACTAAAGTGCTGTAAGTAAATGTAAATAATAATCGGTATGGATGAATGATATGGTATGGATGAGCGCACTATGTAGTAGTGGCTTATTACGTGTGGATTCTGTTCCCAGTGCCTGGCTGCCAACCCAAGGATTAGGACGACATTCGATATGCGAGGCGCTGGATTGGCGGGATAACTAAACGACTACGAGTGATAGTGTAAAGTGTTGTAGTGCAGTACTGCAGTGTGGAAGTATGTAGGAGCGGGAGAAGAGGAGAAGATGCCAGGAGTGGCCACGATCTGCAGATCTGGAGGAATTGTCCAGCAACCGGGAATGGAACTTCTGAATCAACTCCTCCTGCTAGAGTGAATGTGAGATGTGAGGGAGAGTGAGAACGGGTTAGGTAGATAGGTTCGGTGATGGTTAGGTGTAGGGTAGATGTAGGTATGGGATAATTAAAAAGAAAGTGATAATCAAATGAAACTTAAGTAACGGAAATTGTAAACTTTCATTAGTTTGATTTTGTGAATGAAGCAAATAATAATACCAATGAAGTAGACCTTAAAACCCTGTAAATGTAGTAATAGAGAATAGATATCTAAACATACTAATAAAACATTTCCAATATCACGTAACGAAAAATGAAATATAAAATTAAGTTTAATAAAATTAACTTAAAGTCATAGACTAAATTAATATTCCATTTAAATTAATGAACTTAATATTCAGAAATTTAAAATAGTGTGTGATGTGTGAAGGATGAATAATGTAAGAAAACAGATGTGTACACTGTAAAAATAGGAGACACAGCGTTCATCCAAAAAATGAGTTTTCGGTTGAACGTTTTACTCTCTGTAAAATTTTAAATGCGTGTATACATATATATGATCCAGGGTCCACAAGCACACTGGTCAGACGCTCTAACCAGTTCGCTATGAAGGCAGTTGGTGTCTTTGGCTTTCCGAGCGAGCTATGGTTTTACTGTGAAGGAGGTTAATAAATAACATGTTTTTGATTTAACTACGAGGAATGTCTCGTGAAAGAAGGAGGGATACGTTTGCTACTGTGTAAAGATTTATACTCAACTTAATTTATGGGTCCACCAGTAAATTGTTTGCTATTCACACTGTAAAGGCAATGTAAACACTCAAAATGGCGGGACGCTTAGTGGCAAATAAGTAACGTTACTCCTGTTACTGGATTATAGAATATCCAACTAAGGCTTAAACTTCAACCACAAAAGTACGTAACCTTAAAATTGCCTGTTTATCTTACACTTCGATTAGAAAATGACCGAGTTTTAAGCGTAAAATAAGTTGAACGTTCACGGACAAATCACTTTGGGCAGTTTCAACCCATTTTCAGTTAACAATAAGCTATTACAAAGAAAGTGTTTAGCTTTAAAATGGAGTTAATTTTACCAATCTTTCCAGTAAAAGGCTTACACTATATTCACGTTTAAGAGTAAATACAACAAAACGCTAATTTACGACTTTTATTTCTCCATAAAGCGGAGTAACTTTCATCCATTTCGTGTTTCCACTTTTTACAGTGTATAGTGTTAAGGGAACACATAATATAAATTGAGACATAAACACATATAAAGTAACATAAATAAAGCTACAACTGAAAACAAATAAAACTATTATCAATAAGTGTATAAACATCTATGTGCTTGTTTTTCAGCTCAAGTTTGTCATATTTTTTTTTTAATGAAAAAAAAAGAGAAGAAAAAATGCTCCAAACCGCAGAAACGGGGTTTGTATCCGGGAACAGGGCCAAAGAAAAAAATCCCCAAATTCTTCCTTTTTTTTAAAGGAACTTTTCTACAAACAGGTCTTCATAGACTCCGTGTCTCGACGCACAGTCTGGGATTGAGGCAGGGACTCTACCCTGGGGATGACCTACCCCAATTTCACGGAGAAAAAGTTTAGTTCGTTTTGCCCATCAGGCGCGCGAAGTGAAATTGTGCAAAGAAGGTAGAGAGGTAGGGGTGTAAATGAGGGTCCCAAATGTAAAACTGTAAATATATGTTTTTCACAGATTAACATTAAAGTTTATTTTATTAAATTATTTTGCTGGTTGGAAGGTGTTCACTTTGCCGTGATCCTCCCGCTTTTGCAAAAGCTCTCTCTTTCCTTAATTTGCAGATATTAAATATGGTTTCACTCTCTCAGTTCCTTGGTTGTTTTCCCACCTCTCCGAATTATGTAAAACCAATTTTCAATTAATAAGAATACTGGCTAAACTTTTCGTCTGCTTTTCCGTGTCTTTTATCTTGAGGGTCATAAGTTTAAGCTTTAAAAACCACTGGTTTCATATTGGAATATTTTTAAACATGCTTGATTCTATGTCAGTTATATGTTGTAGATTGTCAATTATTTTGCATCAAAGCTGTTTGCGAAAAGCAGTGTTTCAAGTTGTGAATTCTATTATGTGCGATTAATAGTGCCATGTGTTATCTCCAATCACTGATTAACTCTGTCAATATTTCTGAAATGAAGATGAGAAAGGCATTGCATATATCAAAACAGGGAAGCCAAAATTAGAACATAAAGATATATTTTTATTGGCTTCTTTTACATGGAGAAGTTGAGGCTGTTCTCTATGCACTCGAATATATTTACTATCGAATAGCAATACGCACGGATTTGTTTGAAACTCGTACAGTGGGTATAGGAACGAAATTTAAGAGATAGGCTTTTTTATATTGGCGGAAATTAGGTTTAAAGGGCTCCTTTAAAACTAAAATTTCAGCACATTTTCCACTTTGTAACGCCATAGCTGAAAAATGTACACCTCGCGCTGGCTTGAGGTATTTGCGCATGATAAATGAAAGAAGTAGGAGACATATATTTATATATAGGCGGAAGTTACGATTAACATAAAATTTAATGCTTAGTGAAGCACGATTCAATTAATCACTTGCCAATAACCAGTTTTATCGCACACAGTTTCATTGTGCATATTTCAAAGCTAGCATACTGTAAGAAATTACTAGTACTACTGTGCAATCATCATTGACATTTTGTTTTTTAAAAGACACAATAGTATTTAGATGAGGTAAAATATAATAGACTAGGATTTTCTTTTTGCTGTTGTTTCTTGATGTTGCAGCACTAACCTGCGTACTTCGTACGTGTATTGGCTAGCTCCTGCTTGTTTTGTCGTGGTCATTTCGAGCTTTCTACAACTAAACTCGGAGTAGCATAGCCGTAGCTAATGGAGTCCATCCCATTTATCCGCGGTCGGGCATGTCGTAGGTGGCCCACACTAAAGAGCAGGAAATAATAGGAAGTTGTATTTTCTTGAGAGATTTCGTCACTCTGTGGTTGTTATAAAATTATCGGTCTCTATCAAACGAAAGCATACAGCGACTCAATGTGTTATCTAGCCAGTTCCGTTCAGTACGAATGAAAGAGGAAGTGTGAAAAGTATACAATTTGAGTTTCTGTGCGTATACATGTTCTCATGAAAGGTCACGCACACATAAAGAAATACTTTTCGTTTAACACATAAATATTGCTATTCGGAGTCGAAATCGTAGAACAGTTTATATATAGTTTTTTATTGGCATTTGGATAAGTCCAGCTAGATGAGTACTCGCTTAGCATATTATTTGGTGCATTATTGTAATTGAAATATTTGTGAACGAAATGAAATATATCTTAATGCACATAATAATATTTGGCTACGAAAGTTAATACAAACGACCCTTTCAAAGGAGCCTTCATCCTAGCTCCTTGACGTGTCGAATAGACCTCAGGCCTTTATTATTATTTATCATTGGCAAGAGCATAGGATTTAGTTACGCCTCTGACATAGTGCTGTTACCGCCCATACAATTAATTTTATTATTATTATTATTAGTTACGCCTCTGAATACAATATTTACAGTTTGGTGTGCGTGTCTACTGTTTCAATTCTTTGAGGATCTATTGAATCGAGTAGTTCAGAATCCACTTTACAGCAACTGAAACCTGTCTATGTTTGATTCATATGTCTGTAATAATGTCCATACTATATTGAACAATAATTGTTTTTGTCTCTCAATCTTACCACTATCCTCTCTGTATTAAGCCTGCAACAATTACTGAACATTCGAGACCATTCCGCCGACACATTAACTCCTGTACTTCCGAAACTATGTATAACTCAAAATTTATTACAACTAACTTTATTTTGTTTTGATGTAAATAGCTACTTAAAGAACTTTCTGTCACTCTGGGTTATCCCTACTACTCAATTGAATTATTTGACAACAGCAATATTATGTTGCGAAACCTGTTTATGTAGCACTAGAACATCCCAAACATTGCTTAAATAGTTTTATAGGTACAATTTAGTGCGTGATTTATTAAGACGACACCGTTTACGTCAGTGGGTGTCGAGTTATTTCGTCATTTGTAAAGATGCCGCCTTAACATGGAGATCCTGTAGCTCAGAAATAATGTAATTTTTTTTTTTTAATTTGATGTTGCTTTGATATTGTGACCTACGGAAATTTGCACCACTATTTTGGGAACAAAATGTTAGTATTTATAAATTATTTATAATTTTGGATATAAAAGAGTTAAATATAGTATTTCCCTACATATTCCCACTTTTGATTATTGTCAAGTTATATTAAGTAAGAAACAGTGTCTCTTGTTTTCGTTTTCCTTTCAAATGTTACTGACATCAGCTATTTCACAATGTGTTGCCTTCAAGATGTTGCTTTCAATTTTATTGAAAGCTGTACGAAACATTAACAGTGAGCAACTACACAATAATTTTTGTCACAAAAGGAATTAAATATTATTTTAGCCAACCTAACCATAACAAATTTATTCGTTCTGCATTACGAATCAGCAATAATGAAAACTCCATGGGAATGTTGTTCTGGCTACTTAAGGCAGATATCTTTGACAAGAAGATGACGCCACTGATCTTCTAGAATACAATCTGCACAGAATGAAATCGGTTGGCTGAGACCTTCCAGTGGGGTGATATTGTCAACGTAGTGGAAAGGTGGAGGCAGACTGCAGGAAAGATATCTCGTTCATGTCCAGAAGTGGTTAAGTGAAACATTCTTGTAAGTTTGGTGGCCTACTTTGCCGATTTTGCATTTCAGGGATTATATTCGCTCATTTTACATACAATCATTTCGTTTTTAAACTTTATTTGTGTTCTAGACATGTAATACTTAGACCTGTATAAGTGACTGAAAGAGATTAAGGAAGGTGTCTGTAAGGGTATATATTGAAGGTTCCATCATAGGATTTGCCTTGCGTGACAGAGGAAAATCGCTGGAAAACCTCAATCGTTATCCATCACTGGGATCGAACTCACGATCTCACGAATGCCACGGAAGCACTCTATCACTGAGCTACGATGTCTTGATACTTTTTTCGTTGGTATCACATGTAATCCACTGATATCAATAACTTGTCAACAAAATATATCGTTTGATTGGTTTGATACATTTCTTGCTACCCAGCAACGAGGCCTTGAATACGGGATTATTTATATGACGTTTCTTACCACACTCTGACTCGAGCCAGATTCAGAGTGTGAATCTGCGAAAAAGCAGGCAATATAATTCTTCGGGAACACGTCAGAACGTCGAAGTGTCAGACCCTCGAAACTGAAAAAGGTCAAAACGTATACAAAAATGGACAAATCGTATACAGAAAGTAACAAAACGTCGAAAACTTCAAACTGTCAAATCGTCTAGGTTTCAGAAAATCGAAACTGATAAACGGTCAGACCGTATACAGAAAAGGACAAATCGTACACAGAAAGTGACAAAACGTCGAAAATCACAAACGCTCAGATCGTCGAAGTGACAGAACATATAGAAAAATTGTCAAATCGTACACAGAAAGTGACAAAACGTAGAGAATCACAAACGGTCAGATCGTTGAAGTTACAGAACGTCGAAACTACAACACGGTCAGAACGTATACGAAAAGGATCAAATCGTATACAGAAAGGGTCAAAACGTCTAAACGAGGGAAAACAATCACAGAAAGGGACATTTTTGAAGAAGGGAGAAGTCCAGGCCAAAACGCAAAAGTTGAAGAGTCAACTTCTAAACCCTAAGACGATGACAACATATACAAAAGTGGCTAAGCTCTACAGAAAGTAACAAAGCGTCTGTGGAATGAAGCACCTTAGTCACTATAGAGAGGAAGACGATTTACGAATGTTAGTTGCAATAGTCCAAATCAAGGCTAAGGGGGATATCTGGACAGTTAAGAATACGTCACTGGCCAAAAGTATCCTATTTTCATGTTATTATTCTTAGAAAGAAACACTATAGCATTTGGTAAGCACGTTCTGAATAGAACCAACTGTGGAGTATAGCTATCGTGCCGGACTACTAATTTGAAAACCTGGGTTCGATTCCTCACCAACCAGTTTCTTTTTTGCATATACTAAAGTATTCAAACAGATATCCATCTCCGTTGTGGAGAACTTACGAAGCATCACTCGTCAGAATCTGAGTAAACAGTATGTGCGTTGTTTAGCATAAGGGTAATATACTTTTCATGTTTTTCATTGTTCTTTCTCTCTTCCTCTCTTTCTTGATGTTTTGTTATCGTGTCTTTGCTGCGTATTTCTCTTCTTCTTCTCTCTATCTATTTATCTTTATTTTTTATCTTACTTTACACACACACTCTCTCTATGTGCGTGTTCTACAGCTAAATCCGGGCTCTTTAGATGACTCGGTGATAGGACCTGACCCAATCATAAGTGACCCGATAACATCGGTAACCCGATTGACCCGGTCTGGCCAATCTATTTAACTGGGAATTTCAGCGTCTTATTTTTCGTGTCCTCGGGGTAACATCTAAGATCCTGGTCTCCCCTGAAACAAACACTGTAAAAAAGCAATGACATAATTAAAGTATCTCCTTCATCCTCCGGGTTATCCGATCTAAATAGAATCAGCGGGTCAGCATGGGTTCGACTCATACACCCGACGACACAGTACAAAGCCTGACAAGCATCACTCGACAGCCGGTGACCTATTTCAACTCTGTTGTATTCATTCCATCTGTACTAATATTTATAAACACTAGTTTATTGATATTGTAATTATTAGAACGTTATATTCGCAATAGGTGGAATATAGAGTGGCATATCCAGAAAAGATAATTTTTAAGGCATGAGTAGAAAATGACCAACTTTTTTGGAAATTTCAAGAAAATAATTATTTTTATATTTATCTGGCACCAAATTCGTTCCCATCCTATAATTTATCAATATACTGTTATATTTGTTTCTTTTTTTCTTGTTTGCAATGCGAAACATGCAAGGTTTACTTTGCCTATAAGAACATGCTAATTTTGCTTTTGAACATATGTAATTTTTCATTTTGATACATTTTTTTAATTCTAATCTTGGCTCTTTCTCATAGAAATTAAGCAGAAAAATTATCATTCATACATTTTCTATTTATGTTCAATTTGCCTTAGTAGTCTGGAATGGAAGGTATGGCCTACGGTATCTACTGGGTTTGTTGCAATCAATGATTCCGCCAGCCCCAGCCCCTGTGGGGTGCCAGTCCTAAATCCTCGAGACTACCCCCAACTTTAACTTTTTTTGCAGAAAAAGTTGATAGAAACCTTGCAAAACTCTACGTCCATCCTCCCAATTTTGACTTTACACTCAACAAACTGAAAATTTTGGCAGAATCCCTGATTACAAAATATTCCGAACCAGTATGTTTTATAAGCCCCATCGAATTTGCAATCGAACCCCACGGAAACAAAGCATATGTGTTATACTTTTGACAATATCCTAGATGTGTCCAAAAACTCTGGAGTTTCACTGGAAATCATGAGTATTTAATCTGACCACCAATTTTGGTCTCCATTTTGAAATTGAATTAATTGATTTTTTAAGCACCCTTTATATACTTGAATAGCCCTGCAAAAATATAAAATCCAAAATTCACTTCTATCTTGCTGCTAGATTTGTGGAAACCAAACTTTATATTGTGGGAAACTGAACTTATTTTTTTACTACGTTTAAATTCAATATTTTTATTTGAATTTCTTTTTTTCTTCTTCTCTCTCCCCTTTTATCTCTATATCTCTCATTTCTCTGCGTCTGTCTAACAGATATCCATCGGTTTCAGTGTTCTATTGTATGTTTCAATTTCTCCCTCCATCAACTTATGTATATTGATTCGTCTCGCTTTTATTCTTTCATTTTATCCATACTAATACATACCTATTTTTTTAAAAAATCGTGTTCATGATGTTTGGTGTTTTTAGTATGGGCATCATGTGTGTAATAGGGGTTTCTGACTTCCTGACTGCAAGGAGAAAGGAACGAGAAAGAGGGGGTTTGTTTACCAGATACGATTATGGGATAAGAAGGTGCCATTTGGGTTGCCTTGCTGCACGGCGTTCGCTGTCGCACTTTTTTATGCGAATTGTACCAGTGGTCGACACCCAATGTACTAAAACATTAGTTTGGAAGTTATGTATGATATCCTCCTTGTTATCTACACTGGATCTGAACCTCGCAAACTAAGGGGTGCTTGAAAGGAACGTGGCACAGGAGGTCAGAAGGTCCTCAGAAATACTTTCTTAAAACCCTTAGTTGACTTCCGGTGGAATATGTAGGAATTTAAATTTGTATTTCCCTGACGGTTACTCCAAAAGGTGAGGCTATCACCGTGAATTTTATATAAATTTAAGATCATTTTGAAATTATTTATCCCTTTCTCGGGTAAACATTTTAAGTACAAATGTTTCACCAAATCCGTCACCCGTAACGAGCATTGGTGGAAAATATATTTGACTTGCAATAGTAGCCGTCACCTCCAAAGCAATCAAGGCACGTAAATTTATAATCTGATAATTGATATGGTCATTTAAGGGGGATTTTATGAACATGTAATTATCAGATACTTATATGTAAAATCCGATGCATATTTTTGAATGTCTACTTGCTTAACATGTTTAGTAACAAAGCCATGGGAATAGCAGAAAACACGAAGAAGCCGTCCAAACAATAAACATTTCTACTAAGCGAAGTGACGCAATAAGCATGTTAATTGTGCCGGTTACGTACCAGATTATAGGTGCTAAGTACGTCAACTATTCTCGCCAGACGATGTAAGTTTTTTTACACGTTTACTAGAAATATGACGACCACTGCAGCAGTGGCAAAAACTGGTGCCTTTACCTCATAAATTGTTTAGTACGGTATCAAGAATTTATATGTTTACCCAAAACATTAATCTTTTACGGCTTTTTAGGAAAACTCAAAAGGCAGGGAAATGTACTGAGTCCCAAATCATAATTGGAGAAGCTTCCCCATGTAATTCTATCGCATACTCTCTTCTAACCAGATCTGGGTAACTGACCTGCATTCCGTAAAACCTGTCCTATCTGATATTTTCTCTAATACTTTCTGGTACATATTATCTTTTGTATGTAGGATGTGGGGGATAACGTGAAAAGCGACGTGGTGCATCTACCGGAAGTTTCATATTTCTGTGAGGGTTTCCCAAATTGGCTGCCGATATTGGTTCGGATAATTCCGTTGAATAAGCGGTACACTGCTAATAATGCTTGTTCCATAACCAGTCGTAGATCTCTTTTACTGTTCATTTATCGATAGGCATTTTGGACTGAAGAGCATAAGTAAATTCTATCAAAGGCTGGTTGAGATATGGGAACAATTTATTCCATTGTTCAATGTGCAAAGGATAGATCAGTTCTCACCGGGGAAATGCTACCTCTTTAAATTGGACAGGGAATGTTTGTGGGTGTTGGCAAGTCAATTGATGAGTCCTGCGGAGTAGTATTACCTCGCCTTGTACCTGTATATTCTTAACGTTGAGTCTTCAATCTTGTATTGCAAGTTACCAAGTATTCTTATCCATGAGCATTTAACATTGGCATATGAAACACCCTGTATAATTTGCAATAGTGGCATATGTTTCCTTATGTCATTGGGAGCAGTTGTTTTTAGTTTCTAATAGAGAGATAGCACATCCTTGATTGACGCAACGGTCCATTCTGAAACCGTAAATAGTTTCTGGTTGGCTTGTAATCTTATGACGCGCATCTCATACAAATTGTTCAAAAATATAATGATGCTAGCTGGAAAGTTCATAAGCTTGATAGTATTAAAAAGGTAGTGTAAATTGATGGGCCGAAAGTCTTTATGGAAATCCGTTGAAGAATGAAAGGTGTTGTCAAGTTCTGATGATACGCTTGTATGGGGTCTCTAAGATTCGCCAATAATATCCCCTCGTTATGGCAATTTTCCGTGATTATAGACATTATTAATTGAAATCTGCGCATAATGGCTTTGGTCAGCAATTTACAATCAGTATTTCAAAAGGAAATTATCCTAAAGTGTTGTACCTTGAGGGACGTACCATTCTTCCGTATCATGATACATATTGCTTTGCAAAGTCCATATGTATTGTTTGGTTTGTCATAAATTGATTAAACAATTATGCCGCTTAGTCCGTGTATGACTGACAAAAACCCCGTCATTCATCGACTGCAAGGTTTACCATATTTCCAATTCTGTTAAGGGGTTCCCTATATTCTTATGCAGTTGTTCGGTAACTTCGAGTTAATCTGGTTGCTTGATCGCTAACGTACTCTGTTCCAAATTATCCTGTTGATAGAAGGATTAGTAGAGATATCTAATTGCTTTATCCATTGTATTACCTTGCACCACTTGACCTGAGCTAACCATGTAGCTATTATTACTTTCCCCTTTTTGATCGTTTCCTTTTCTGGATAATAAGCGGAAACCTTGGGTCTTCCAAAATACCGACCTGTTTTAACTTGGATCTAACTACAAGGCCCTGTAAACTTTTAGCATAAATATTACGGAGAACACTTTGGTTTGGTTTCACATTCAAGATTTTGTTAGGTCAGATCGTTTAATAGACAAGAAAATTGTAATAATATTATTGTTGTTTTTGAACATGCATTTGTTTACATAAAACGATGATTTTTTTTTAAAATGAGCTGTCCCCACCACCTTTGTAGACTGTTCCCATTTAGGGTTTGGTGGAAGAGTAGTGTCAGACTTTATTGATCAATACTATATAATGTGGGTTATCTAGCACATGCTAATTAGAAAGCTATATTAGCGAGAAATGCAATTGTTATTTTATACGACGTTAGAGTTTAGGGATTTAATTTCGATGGCCTGAAAAAATGAGTCTCTTTAATATGAACTGTGTGTGCTGTTTTTGAAATGTAATAAATAGATTACAACTCACGTAGCAAAACCTTGATAAAAGCACGTTAACCCCACCTCTGTGGGGTGAAGTTACGGCCATACTTTTATCAATTAAAATTTATTATATACCTGCTGTATGCCTGGAATAAAATATTTAACCGTGGAATTGTCCGCCGTCTTACACGTGACATTCATATTCCCCATAATTATAATATTGGTTATTTACAGGTAGTGTCATTGTTTGAGACCGACTGATTCTGTCCAGCTGTTCTGCACGAGCTTTCTCTCTTTAAAACCTCTTTTTTCGCTTTAGATAATTAATAGCTTTCTTTCCCCTGAAGCTAGAACTTTAGCACGGTTTCCCCCACCGTGATCACTCGGTCCCTCAGAGGAGGAAAGAATGACAAATTTATTTCCACGTGCAATGCCTATTCTCCCTTGTTGTTCTTCACCACTATAAAGGGATCATCAATCCTTGTTTTCTTTTGCAGCAGGCGCAATCGCACACGCCCCACTATCATATACTTGTTTTATTGCACTCCAATCCGATGTTATCTTTGTACGTCGATTCTATGCTCTCTTCAAAATCGCCTCCAGGCCTTGCTGTTCAGCACCTTCATCAACTATTAGTTCACTCTCAGACACTTGTTGTAAAATTACTGCATCTTCGTTTGCCTTCTCCTAAATTCCTTTCTGTTGATGCTGTTCTACCTCTTGCTCGTAGCTAGAATCATGGTTACCAACTGTTGCACTAACACTGGTCTTGTAACACTCTGCGAGTTTATGGAAATAGAGTAAAGTTTCAAAGTTGAGAGGCGAAGACTCTTCTTGACTATTTAACAATTTTTGTGGCTTATCGGTAGTATTCTTTACTCTGTCAGGTTCGAACTGTCCTTGCAATAAGCGTTTGCATTTTTAAGTTGTATATATAGATGCACTTTTCGACTGTTTTCGTTATCCTATAACAATGAATTAGCCTTTTTCTGTATAAACATAATAACAGAAAAGTGAATTAAACGGGTAGGTAATTTAGGCACTCGGGATGCCTTGCCAAAAGCACTGAAGACTTGCTTCTCAGTATCGTCTGAAATTTTGGGAGAAATTACACAAGCAGACATTGCTGTTGCGTGTTTCCAATGTTACCTCTAACGGGATGCGCTCATTATCGGTTCAAACTGTCCTTTACACAATGCTAATGGTCTATCTACAATGTGTCTACTGAACACTTTTAAATACGCATTGCGGTAATAGTAATACTTTATATTTCTTTTGATTCTAAATGTAAAACTGTTTGTAACCAAATTAATCTTTATGTATTCCAGTGTGTTGCGGCCTAACAATTGAGAGTGATTTCCATCAATATCGTTATAACCCCAATTTAGTGATTTCATTATTGTTGATTATCGTTTGACTAACAATTGCAGTGCGGCAAAGATCCAGATTGAGAACAAGTTACCTCTGTTTTTTTGGCTTCATGTACGATTTTCTACATTACGTGGGTAGGTTAACTTAGGTTACATCAAGTTAGTGTAGGACGATGAAAAAATCGGTGGAAAGGAAATACATATATAGATAATTTATATATATACCTCCCAAATTTCCACCCTTTGGGATGCGGAAAATATTTTGGCAACACTAAAAGTTCTACTACTATCTGTGTACTACTACTGTAAATATCATCACTACTACACCATCTACAACACATATACTACTGATGCTACTACAACTGCTTATACTACAACTACATACACTACAATTTTTAATATTAGTTGTAATAGTAACAGTTACTATATACAATTAGAAGACATATTTGCAAACAGCGAATAATATTTTAATTCAGTACAGCAAATACTCATGCTAATTCTAATCATGCACTTATTCACATATTCTCTTGCCCTTTGGTGCAGGGTGAATATAATATTTTCGCAAAACTGACAGCTCCACAACAACTAATAATTCTACAACAACATCATCTACTTTTACAACTTCTACTAAACCACATCAAATACTTCTAAGACAACAACTACTACCAATACTATTATTATCAGAACTAGTAGTAGCAGTTACTGCTATACTACACCAGTAAAATTAACATGAAATGCTAGTACTATTGTTGTAGCTGCTAAAATTAATACTACTACTGAAACAAAACTTCAACTACTACTATGATATCTAATACTACTAATACAAATACAACTACTACTCCTAGAAATATTACTACTGCTAATACTGCTACACGATTTAAATGATTTTATTTTAAGACATTTATGCAGCTCAGGTTCAGTTCAGGATAAAGTGGGCAGATGATGTTGCAATTTAGACGACCAAAGACATTTATAGTACTCTCCTATCATTTGCGTGGTATAACTGAGGAAAACCTCTTTAAAAAATCAGTCAGGGTGGACAGCCTCTGTGATCGTTTCCAGGATCTCCCGTATCATAATGCAACGCTCTACCACTGAGCTACAGCCGCTTGGTATTAATGCTGCAACAACTACTACTACTGCCACCACAACTACTACTATTATTGTAACTATTTCTACAACTGCAGCAACAACTACTACTACTCCTCACGAACAAGAACAGTTGAGCCGATGGAGTGTACTGACGTGATTTCCTTTCTGTCGCTGTTGGTGACTATAGTTAGAAATACGAACCGCGGCTTGCACGCATATGATGGCATTATTCTCGTGGAGTCAGTATTACAACTGAGCTATGCCACGAATATGTCGTACCCAATAGTAAATTCTGATACTTACCTTATATATTCTAATAAATGCAATCTAACCTTGAAAGGTATGTGATACATGCATATTTACATAAATTAATGAAGCCGCTAGTACCAATGCGTAATGAGCTTCCGTTTTGGGGTTATTCTTTAATATAATTAAAGAACCTACAAGTTTACTTCATTTTAACAACGAATTATTCAGCTACAATGTAGGATTTTTTAAAAATGATATGTTAAACCTTGTTCATTTCTATATTGGCATAAACTGTTAATTCTTTTCCCACGAATCTTACTTCAATGTCCATCAGTATTATGCTTCTTATTTATGATTGTAACATAAAATTAATTTAAGTATATATTTTTCCTTATTCGCTTATACGAACACGGTGATGATATAATGAAGTAACCAAATCACTTTTTATATTCACACTTTAATTTCAGAGTACTTTCTAACACAAAATGTCACACGATATAAAATCCATTTCTTAAAAAATGATATATTACAAGAATTCATTCTCGAATTCCTCCTGAGTTTCATCTTCTGTCTTCAGGAAAGCGCATTTCATGACAACCAAGTTAAAAATTAAAAACATTATAACTGGAAAAACAAATAAATCAAGAAATTAAAAAAAATACAAACAATATTCTGACACAATATTTTAATTATATCTCATATTATCAAATAGTTTTCTTTCTGACAATAATACTGTAATTGGATATCATACAGATTGTAAGACAAAGTTTTGTTTCATATTGCACCTTAGTTTTGGCGACTATGAAAACAGTGCATAATTTAGGAGAAAAAGTTCAAGACGTTAAACAAGTGTGTAAGACATGGTGACCAAATAGAGACTTTATGATCATATAGTTCTCACATGCAGGCAGGTTGACGACCGAGCATGCTCTCTGCTGACGCAGGAGGATGACATAAACGCAGAAAGGTAAGAAAATGAATAGGTAGCAGTATTTGGAATGACAAAAATAAGGAAAGTAAATCCGATGGGAGGAACCGAAAACGTGTATTTGATATCGCGAAGGTTTAGCGCATGCATTAAATTTGTTCCACAAGAGGTGGGCCGCAACTCGAACTAGTAACTTATGAAATCCTTCGGAAGTAGAATGAAGGAAGATGAAAACGTAACTGTAAGTGCCAATCTATTTGTTGATTACAAAAGGATCACATATTTGCCAAGCTCTCAACTGAATTTCTTTGAACTCATTTATGGGAATGTTCAGTAATTCGGTAAATTGTAGTCTTTAGTTAGATAGTAAATCGTAAAACATAAAAATTTGTAGGTTTTCACCAACATTTGGAAATTAAAATGAATGACTTTTATTTGTTAAGTCTTTATGTAAATCTGCCTATTTAGTATGTCAACAAAAGAAACAATTAAAGCAGTAAGCCTTACCGCTGTTCCCCCGAATCGGACTGGTACCGCCAATCTGTGCCCGAATTCTGTAGCTCATTGGTCGGCCGAAGACAGGGACGAGCACGTTTCGAGTCCCCAAAACAAGCACTACAAACCGGATAGACATGCCGCTTTAGGAATTACACATATTTCAAATTTAGTATTCATCCTAGTATGTATTTAACGTCCTTTACCGAACTGGTCCTTGGAAATCTTATCCAGAATTTCGAATGTATCCCGAACACCAGTAACTACAAGATGTTGGATGGCGCTTGTAATTTGGTTAAGTCAAAAAGGACAGATCTACTCCTAGATACGATTCTAATAGTTGTTTACTGCCTAGTTAGTAACGATAACGTTATGTACCTGAGAAGTTCTTCCATTCCACACACTCTAGTTTAAGCTAATGAAAATTATGCTACCACAATGATGCAAAACATTATGTTATTTAAGTTATTCTGATTCAAGTTAAAATCTAGTTCACATGGTTAGATGAAACCACACCTAAGGTCTATATTTGTGTAGTGTAGTTTAAGCAATAATGTCTTAAGAAGTCATATGTTGTTCGTAGCGTTGGGTGGCCCCACCCACTCGATGCCGGGAAACCATGTGCAAAGTGTAGAACAGGTGAAAGTGGTGGAGGCAGAAAGCGTGTTACGTGTCTATATTATCACAGCACTAACGGTGTGTGGGAGGAACTACGTGTTGAATACACAGTTAGCATTACAATGGCTGATGAGAAACTTGTGTGTCGTGTACTTCTGCGCCATTACTGAAAAAAATGGGTTGAATGCAGCAGCAGCAGCCAAGGAAATTTGTGCCGTAGAAGGTGAAGGTACTGTCCATCCGTACACAGCTAGAAAGTGGTTTGAACGTTTTCGGTCTGGTGACACCAGTCTCGATGACAAGCCCAAGAGTGGACGCCCTGTGACGACGGATATCGATGTCCTCCTGAACGCTGTTGAAGGGAACCCAGGAACCAGTATCCGTCAGCTGACAGATGAGGTCCAGACATCACAAACCAGTTTCGTTCGTCATCTGCATCAACTTGGGTTTCGCTCCAGGCAACCGAGAATGGTTCCCCATTATTTGACTCCCGCTCAAGCTCATCAACGAGTAGAAGGGCGTCACCTGACTGAATTTTCTTTAAAATGATATTTTTTTCAGACAGCGCTGATAGCAAGGAGTTAATTTCTCAGGGCTGTATGATACATGGTGTCATGAGTATTGTCCAGGTATGAGAAATCCAACACCCCGTACAACTCGTTTTGACCACTATTATGTAAAAGGCTACGAGCATATTTTTCAACCCCTATTTAATATAGTACACACAAACTCATTTTTGAGTCCCTATTTCACATAGCAGAGGTTGCACAGGTAACGGATTTACAACCATCTAACTCACATAAGGCTACGAACACCTATTTAACATAGAATAAATTACACAGGAATACCTTACGGCACCTTTTTCCAATCTCTATTTAGCACAGCAGAAATTACACAGGTATACAGGATTTAGCCCCACATAGTACACTAATCAACGAGAGCGGAGATTTTTTAATCCTAAAAAAAACTACAGAGACTATGGTCTACACATTTTCGCAAACCCCTATTTAGCATAGCAGAGATTGCACAGGCAACGGGGTTTACACAGGATTTAACCTCACATAATTCTACGAGTCCCCTATTTAACATAGAAGAAATGACACAGGAATACATATTCCAAACATTTCATAAAAGTCTACGGCACATTTCCCCTTCCCTATTTAACATAGCAGAAATTATACAGATACACAGGAATACCCCACATAGTACACAAACGCACTATACGAAGCTCTTGTTGCAACCCTTATTTAACATAGCAGAGATTACAACTGCGGCTAGGAACATATGTTAGACCAGATACACAGGAGTTTAGGCTATTTAACCTAACAGATATTACAACCCCCTACTGCACAACCACTATTTACCATAGCAGAGATTACACAGCCAACGGGTTTACAACTTCCAGTGCTCCTCTTACATTCTGTCGTCGATGAACTTGGCGTATCTATCTTCCATTTTACAACATTTTAGGGCTGAAAAAGTTGGCTGAAATTTTTGTACATCTGGTGTTTTTGCTCGGATTCCACAGCTTTTTCTACGTGTACAATATCGTTGTCGAACTGCAATACTCCTATGTGCCAAACTATGAATTTTTCATGAAAGAAAGAGAAACGGGTTCTGGACTAAAATGTGGAATATAATTTAGACACTGAAGAGCTGCTATATCACAAAAAGTAGAAGTTATTCCAACATGATTTTTTTCTCCGGTATGCTCAGTGCACAGATATATAAACTGGTACAAAAACATGAAAAGAATAAAGACATCCACATAGGAGGTAACACAATTGCGATGACGATATATATATATATATATACTCGCTTCGCTGCACCCCTTTGTCCTAACCAGAGTCTCTGGAAGTTGGCCTCCATGGTGCAGATCTTTCCCCATACCTCTGGGAGGTTTCGCTCCTGTAACCTACTCCTAATGGGACACCTTCAAATCAAATTTCGTTTCTCTAGCTTCAGTAGTTTGGAAAATGGGATTTGGGCGTTCATTTTAGGTTAAAGATGACGAAACTTTAAACGTTCTGCTAAATTGTCGTGACCTAATCGTGATGGTACACTTTCATATTATCGTGATGGTACACTTTCATATTATCGTGAAAGTACACCTTCATATCATATTTCATTTCTCTATCTAGAACAGTAGTGAAAAATGTTTTTGGGCGGCCATTTTGAATCCGAGTTGTCGACTGTTTCAACAAATTTGAATTATTTCCTAAATTACTTATGATAACACACATTTATGCCAAATGCCGTATCTCCAACTCAAACGGTGTGGAAAATAGATTATGAAGTCCACTATTTTGGGGTTCTAAGCTTGTGTCTTTTACGACACTGAAATATTTTCGTAACCTACTAATAATAGTGTACAATAATACTGTATTTCGTTCTTCTATCTCCTGCCGTTTAGGCTGTGTACTATTTTTAAATTTCATTTTGGCGGCCATTATGATCCAAGATGGCGTCTTTGGAGACAATTTGTAATACTTTCCTAACCGACTAATAATGATGTACCGTCATGCCAAATTTCGTTATTCTTGCTCTAGCCGTTTAGACTGTCTATTAGGGGGTGGTCAAATCATATGTGAAATTTCGTTTCTGAAATTTCACACTATGCACAGGGTTTGTAAGATCTTTCTAATTCATTTTATACAATTTCACTTTTTTGGGACCCTCCCTTCCCCTCGCACCCCTTCCCCATGCACTACTATATGTAAGCCCTGTGTAAAACAGGAATAAGAACTTATTTTACCCATTTACTGAAGCAACAGTTAATAATATGGTAATTTAAACAGTTACAAGGAGTGATGTATTGTATAATAATATAAAGAGTACATTCAAGCATTTAGAGCAGAGTTTCTCAACCTTTTTCATCCTGCGACCCCCTTTTACTATGTCTTCTAACCGGCGACTCACGATTAATTCATTATATGTAATATTTTATTTTAGTTTAAAAAACATGACAATTGATTTACTGTATTTGATAATAAATATTCTAATTATATTATCTAAAAATTGTTTAACAAGTAACATTACAAGTATCTGTAGCAATTATGAAAACAGCAAGGAAAATATCAAATATCTTTCAAATTTAGTAGCTTAAACCTGCAAAGCCGTATTTAAATTTATTGTTTCACCTCCTCTCGTAACCACCGTGAACATAGCCCGCGATCCACCTGGGGGCGCGACCACCACATTCAGAAACCGTGATTCTATTTTATTTTGGGAATGTTTAAAAATAATCGGTAGTAGTTAATAACCAATAAGCATGTTTTTCAGATTAAAGCATTTCCTACTTTGTGTGCTGTGTACTGTGTGTTATAATACAGTAAAGTATGTTATTTTACTGCGATCCAGAAAACCAACGTAGCCTTAAGGAAATGAAGCAACCTGTTTCTGGTGGACTGTTACGTACTGGATACCACTGATTAAAAGAACTAGTGTTGAAATGGAAACCAGAAGCAAAACACAAAATTCGGTATTTGGACAACCTGCTCCATAGTTGTCTCCATCTATGACAAAAGAAGACGTGTTCAGACATTACTTGTATGTAAAAAAACGTGAGGAAGAACTTTATGGTGCTTGCAAAACAGCAAAGGAGTGTTACAAAATTATTGCTAGAGAAGTGCAAAGCATTTAGGAACTGTCTTTATTCCCGCATATTGGGTTTGAAAGAATAGCTGTAAAAGTGCAACGGCTAGTACAATCTGCTATGAAACTAAATGAAATTCTTCGTAAACGAAGAAATGTAAATTTTCAATTTAAATTGAGATCACACGAAGAGATGTTGGACATATGTACTTGTTAATGTTATGAAAAAGGTATTAGTAGACTGAATTGTAGATATGATACCAGCATTCCAGTTCTTTGTGGGATTCATTTGTTGGACAGAAAAGAATAATAAATCAGCTACAGTCTCTTGATAAGCGCACAACTGCCGCACGGAAGAGAACAGTAGATAGAGAAGAGGCACTGAAAGAAGAAAGATATGTTTACTTTCACCCTCAAGTACTAGTGATACAACGTTTGGCGATATTGTGGACACTAGTGGTGAGTCTGATATGTGCAGTGACACAGGTATTTTCCTAATAATGAAATGAGAGAGAATCAGCAGAATAAATTTACTTACGGAAATTTGGCAATTACAGCAGGCAGGTATCGAGTTAGTTCCAGGGCTGCGGCTGCTATTGTCAATGCTGCTTTGAAAGACATTGGAAATCTAGATCAGTCTAATATGTTGGATAAAACGAAAGTGGAAAGGGACTGAAAGCGAATCGGAGAACAGAATACTTTAAAAATCAAATCTAATTGAATGAATTGGATTTGACGGGAGAAAGAATGAAACGAAAACGACAAGTGTGGTGGGGTATGAGGAGCACTATGTTATAGTAAATGAGCCTGGAGATATTTATATGGACCACGTAACTCCAGACAAAGGGACTGCTCACTGCATTTCCGAAGAAATCATCACTTTCCTAGGAGATTCTGAAAGCAAAGAAACATTGAAAGCAATATTATGTGATGGCACTCCGGTGAATACAGGACGACGCGCAGGTGGAGTTATCAAGTTGATTGAACTGTATCTCGACAAACCACTAAAATGGCTCGTTTGCCTTTTACATACAGATGAGCTTCCCTTTAAGCATGTTTTTGAAGTAATAGATGGGAAAATCACAGGGCCGCAAACATTCAAAGGTGAAACTGAAAAAAAATAGCCAGGATCTGACTAAGTTGGAAATAGTTACATTTGACCTAATAAAAAGCAGTGCTCAAGAAATTCCAGCAAAGGTTTTTGACACTTTGAGCTCAGACCAAAAATATCTTGATGAAATGTGCTACAGTATTCATTGCGGCACTGCTCCAGAACGGTTAGCTAAGAGATCACCAGGACAAATGCACCATGCAAGATGGCTTACAAGGGCCAATAGAGTCCTTCGACTGTATGAACCATCAGAAAACATAAAATACATTGTGAAAATAATCGTGAAACTGTATGCACCTGCTTGGTTTGGATTAAATCTCATCCAAAAGTATGTGAAGGAGTAACAAACTCCTGGTATATTACCAAGTTATTAAGAGATGATGATGTAAAAGAACAACACAAGGAAGTTATGAGAAACGTACTGAGAAACAATAGTTATTTTGCTCATCCTGAAAATATTTTTTCTTTCAATGTTGACAGACTCAAGGAAACAGTGTAGAGAAAAGGAAATTCAGCAAGTCATCGAAGCAAGAAAAGTTACCTGTGGCGACCTACGACACTTTCAATTGCCACGTAGACTCAACTAAGAAGCACACGACTACATGAATATGATAATTGGGAAAGTGAACCGATTACACCTCCTCCAATTCTGGGAAATATAACAAATGAGGATCTTCTTCAAGCTCTTGATGGGCCACTCCCAATGGAGCCTATACCGTGCCATATTCAAGGCGTGGAACGTGCTGTGAATTTGGTGACTCAAGTTGCCCAATCGAGAATAGGTTATGTTCATAGACATTAACTTATTTTAAATGTTCAAAAATAAAGAAAAATACTTCATATGTTTGACTGGAAAGGCCAGTGGTTTTAATGCATAAAGTGTTCCTGTACATATGTTTGCTGTGTTTGGCTTGTTGGCAAGGTTTCTCGTAAACGAAGAAATGAAAAATGTCAATGTGTTTAGTTTCATACTACATTCCACTACACTACAACTCTTGAGATTTATTACACGTTTGCTTACAATTAAGACTGTGTTCTTTCATTGAAATCGTCACAATATTACTTCCAATTGTGTGCTGTTAAATATAAAAAATAGTATTATAAAATTGTATTATAACAAATGAAATTGCAAGTAATACAGCTTTGTTTAAATACATTTACAAATGTATTAATCTTATAACAGACTCCAGTTAAGGGGGTACTGTGCAAGGGCCAGGGTCGCACAACTTTTCTTTTCCTTTCCCTTATTCAGGGGAGCATAATGAAGTCTAAGCAGTATGTGGAATGAGAATGTAGAATTTCGGTCCCCCTACTGTGTATTCTAAGGACATTTCGATTTGGCGGGCATTTTAAATCCAATGTGGCAACTTTTTCAAGATTTTGAAATATTTTCGTACCTTACTCGCGGCAATGTACCTTCAAACCAAATTTTATGGTTTCTAGCTTCAACCGGTTAGGTGGTGTATTTTTGAAATTTTATGTTTGGCGGCCATTTTGAACAAAATATTGCAACTTTTTCAAAATGTCGGAATTTGTCCTTTACGTATTTATCATCCTCCACTTTCATGCCTCATTTCATGTTTGTAACTTATTACGAACATCCTAAACAATATGATGAGTGATTTTGTGAGTGTCAGTTAGCCTAAAATATGCAGTTTCAGGGATCCACAACTCAAATATGCTTCAAGCTATGAATATGACATTCTGCACACCTGCATCTATTAGCAATATCTCCTTAACGTTGAAAGTTCATATCCCTAACTTTAGCATATTTTTTCTTAATGGGCCTCGAAATCGCTGATTTCGCCAAAAAACTCTTGCTCCTTTATAACATGCTTCTGGCAGTGCTGATGTTCTGTGACGCGAAGAACTTAGCTGCATATACTGTCGTGCATCTAATCACTCACACTCGTAAAAGATCAGCTTACTTAGTATCAAAGATGTATGTCAGGATAAATTAATCTCAATTTATATTGTTTAACTATTAAACCAAGAAATTAATTATATAAATTCGAGTGAAAATTAGCTAGTTTAACTCTGTTTTAATTCCTTAGCTACAACCAATCATGGATTCCACAGGAAAATTAATGGTTGAAACTACACACAGTGTTAAAGCTATTATCATAAATTTCACTTCAATATATCTTTTAAGCTTGATTTAATTTGAAAATTAATGAAGTTTAATTATCGAAGGCAGGACTCAAGACCATTGAACATTCTTAGTTAATCAGTGAAACTTAGCAGTTGTACAAGCATAGTAGTATTGAAATATGTCTCAATTTTCTCGAGAAATTATTCAGTCACAATTTAATTTTTATTGTTTTCTGATTTAATGTTCAGTGTTAGTTTTGTTATCGCGAGATTTTCTTACGTACCTCAACACTAATTTAAATGCGTTAGGTTCGCTAGACTAGAATTCCCGATTTGGAAATGAAAACCAAGTATGCATTACGTAGTTCCTACGAAAAATGATACCTATTTATTTTGTTATAAACGCAAATAAAAGTTTGGTTTTAAATCCAAAAATTATATTTAGTTAACAACGTTACACACTTTAGTTCACAAATATTAGTAAATTTAGCTACCTTAATACCTAATGTCAAGAAAGGTGCTATTGGCCATCTCCTACCTAAAACTATTCATCATAACTGGTTTATTACTATCGAAACAAGCACGGATTAAATAACACATTTTACTCAGTTTGAATTAATAAACTAATATTAAATTAAAGCATCTAATCAGAATGAACTGACTTCAATTACTTAGTTACTCTTAAAATGGCACTAGAATTTCACTCGAAAAATTTTAAAGCACTTCAAAGATAATTTGATTTATTAACGAGACGTATTATACTTCACTTACAGAAGATTTTCATGTTTCACTTAGTTCAAAAATTAACAACTGTCAACCCCTCAAGCAATGGAAATATATGAAATAGAAAAAAATAGTTAAAATTTAAAAACATTCAACATTTTATTATTCAAAATTATTAGTGTAATTTGTTTGAGAAAGATGGAAATAAAGCCAGTCGCCATGCTTGAGTAAAGTTAAGTAGAAATGCAGATTATCAGTAATTGTAATACACTGAAATTCATGACGTCATACCAAATACTATTCACCTCAAAGCAAATTACTATAATCTTATCATGGGAACACGACTTTTTGTCTCCAACTACAAAATCAAATTCACCGAAAACAAAATCAGAACATCTTTACGTATATCTTCACAGCCTTGTAGCAAGGGCACAAAGCTGGACTTGATTGGCTCGACTTCTTTGCCAGACTTCGATGGCTTCACTTCGACTCCCTTTTGGTTCCAATATTCATATCATCGAGTATAACCTACAATTCTCACCACGAGGGTATTCCATCAAGTTTGAGCTTTATCAAGCTGAACATAGTTTACGAGAAGCTGATTAAAAGAATCCCTTTATTTCATCTATCATCTGTTATTCCAGGTATGAATACGGGATAACACTTTAAGTTGTATATACTTGGGCGTCTGACATATACTAGTGATCACTATATTACATCTTGACATTATTTACTTTGAAATGAATAGTTTACGCGTAGATGCTAATCTGCCCATCATTTCTAAACATGGTTGTTGAAATGTAGTCATTTAAATATTATTTTAAGTAATTTCAATTCATATGATGTTGATATTTCGGAACTCCTGTTTTAGAGAAACTGCACCAAATTAATTACCAGAGTTCATCCATTAGATCTAAATTATCCGCATTAAGTTTATCTCCGTTGAACGTCAACCAATACTTCTCGCGATATGCTTTATACATATTTCCCATGATCAATGTTCTTTACTACCCTGGAAAATGTTGTTCACATGACATTTAAACACTCTACCATATGACAAATTACGGTAAAACATACCTGTAACCCCGGTAATAGTCATAATCTCCTGCTACGTTCACACAGGTTACTCTTCACTGCATATAACTAAGCTTACCTTATAGTTTTATTTTGAAAGCTTTTAAGATATTAATTCAATAAAGACTATACCGCTTCAAATTATTGGTAAGGAGGTTTGGCGTTTGGAATTGAATATCGAAGTTTGAATTTTAATATCAAAATCTAGTAGTATGCCGAACTGAATATCTAATCGAAATAGCGACAGAATTTTGAAATATCGAGAAAAATAATGTAATATCGAACTTAATATTAAAATATCAAACTGAATATTGAACCAAAATATCAAAGCAAAGTATCAAACTATATATGGCATAACATATCGAAATATAAAAGCGATATATCGAAATATTGAAGCAGAATATCTAAGTATAATGTCGAATCGAAACACCGAACCTAAATATCGAAAAGCGCACCAATCAAATAAGAAGCACCGAAATATGAAGCCGTAGCTCAGATGGTAAATTTGGTAATCGGATGATCCTGGGATCGAACCTATCTGTCGATCAACATGACTTACGTCTTTACGGTCGTACCAGGCCTGGATGGTGCTAGAGCTAGTGTTATTATACTAACTTCGTCCTGGCCGACTATCTTGCAACTTGCTCTCCATCTCATTATTTAACTTGAAATCTTTAGCTTGTAAATAAATTATAGAAATACTGCACAGAAATTTTAAAATAACGAAACACAGAAATACAAAAAAACTATAAAGTTACCCAAGGAAAATGCTATACGTAGCAACGCCAAGCTAGACACCTTAAGCTTATTTCTAAAACGACAGTCGATAACGATTAACCATATGTTTGTAGTATAGTCTACTGATATATTCATGTGACTTGTGATATAGGTTGGCAACTGCATGGCTCCATTAATTTTCAAAGAAAGATTTGGCACAAGGAAGTCACGTACGATATCCATAGACTGTAGATAAAATAATGTTGGCAAGATACGAATAAGATATAGGAACCTATGCTTTTGTATACCATGCTGTCAGTTTTTTCTTTGCTTTGTTTTTCCTCTCCTGCCGAGAGAGTTTAGACTACCAACCCTGCTTGTTTTAGCTTGCTTCGTCGCCTCACTCGCCGAGTTTCTGTAAATGGAGATGGGCAGTTAGGCGCGTTCATACCCCGTGCCCAACCATCCTGTCTGAGGTATTCTAGAGTTTTCCTCAGTCGCACCAGCCTAATGAGGAAGTTGTATCTTAAGCAATGCCTAAAATTCTCGCCATTCTCTACACTATCCTTGCCCGAACCAAAGATGCTAAAAGACCATAAATAAACTAGAATTTGAACTAATAATTACTGTTTTCGCTATTTCTGATTACGCTACTTTGGACATCCATATCGCGAATTTATCCTGGAAGTGCAAAGGAGCAACATTGTTGCATGACGTAGAGTAAGTTTCATAAAAGTAATGCGCGCGCCATCGCTTCCTCCAGACACTGCACTGAGTGAAACAGAGTTTGGGGTTTCCTATGCCTATCGAGAAGTTGATTGTAGGGGTCCACGAGCTTGCGAGGAGTAGAGACGTGTAACTGCGCAAAATGAAGGTTACATAGACAACTTGCACCGAAATAAAGTTTTCAAGAGTCAATCCATATTTCACATTCAGGAAAGGAAATATTCAAGAAAACTCTTTAATTACACTCAGAATATAATTCCATTATTCAAAAATATTTCCGAACCAGAGTAGCATATATAATTTTGCTTCAGGAGATGCACATTTGCGAGCCATTTGTCGGAATTCTTAGCTTGACCCACTATTGAAGAAAATAGTTTGAGATTAACAAAATCTACTTGTTTCTATTTCCCACTCGCCTCGTGCAAGCTAAGGGGAATGTTCAAGAGAATCGAAACTATTTTCTTTTGACAGTACGATCAACAGCATGTTCTATTTCTGAGAATAGAGATTTAAGTCTTGTCTAACAGAGTTATATTTATATTTACAGTATTTTGCTTTCTTAATGTTTTGGGTTCCAATGGAAACGTTCATCCTAATTGAGTTTTCTTGTCTCATTAGATTCGGAACGGACGTAAATGATAGTTCTGTTACCGCCTATATTTTTGTTTCTTATCTTATCTCATTAGGAATAGGATAGAATGTTAACTTCAAACTATTTCCCTAACGTTTTCCTTCTCATCTTCGCTTTTCACTTCATATACTGAGCTACATAGATTATTATAAGCACAACTTAATTAAATAATTAAATGTCTAACTCATGTTTTCGCTTAAGTGTGTAATGATCTATTTTATAATTCATGGGTTAAACATTCTTTGGGTAGTTGTTTATTTTTTGAATACCCGTTATTGGAATTGTTATTCGATTATTCGTTACCTGCGGATAATTGTTCAATTATCCGTTATTCACTAACTATTCGATTACTCGTTGTACGGATAATTGTTTGATTATTCGTTATTCTGATAATATTCCAATTACATGTTATCCGGATAATTATTCACATAATCGGATTTCGGATATGTTAACAATGAATTGTTCGATTAATCGGATATCAAATTATCTGAATATTCACACCAATAGTTATGAAATTGTTGTTAGTCATTTCGTCGAGATTAACTAAGTAGTCGCTTATCTTTATTCATTTCTCTACAGATCATACGGCAAATACTGTGGATTTTCAATGGGTTAATCTAGCAGAAAGAATGTATTAAAATAAGTAACTTACAACACACTTTAAAGTTATCCCATACAAAATCATCAAACAGAGCGTTGTAATTGCGATCCCGTATATTGATGTGAAGATAAAAAAGTGTAGCTAACAATGAAAACACGGTGTATGCTGCTATTATCAACCATAACATCAGAACCCACCAATTGTTCTGAAAAGTATCATAAAACAACTGGTTAAACAAAATTTATAATTAAATATTAGAACTAAGCGCTGATCAATTTCGAGTAGAACATGTATAAATTTAGGGCAGTGCAAGTACGTTTAGCCATTAAATATATAAAACTAAATACAAACGTTATTTTCTAAAGTAAGTTTATAGTAGAAAACAAATCAAAACTTAAATTGAAAAGTTTCACTAGTTATATGAAAAGAACGTGAACACAGTAAGAAATTAAGAAGTTATGTAACTACTTGTCTCGGTGCACCCGCGTTCGAGGTACATTAATTAGTATGAAGCATATTTCGGTCACGGATCCTATTGAAGATTGACAAATCAATAGTTCAGCGTTATGAAAGTTCGGGTAATATGTACAGAGTGGTCAAAATTTGTTAAAAAATCCATGTGATTTTACGAAATTACAATTTATTAAACAGAAAACCAAGGCTCTAACGAAAATTGTAATATCCTCAAAGAGGAAGATTGTAACAGTTTAAGCAACCTTCTCACTCGCAGTTCCTTGTTGTGTATACAGAATGTCAAAATAATGTTATTTTTCATTGACTCAAAAGAAGCAATGAAAAGTCAAATTCTTCTAAAAGTACAGGTCCTTTTGGATGTTGCTGAATACTGTCTGTTTGTGACTGCTGAGTTAAGTGTGAAGATATTTTATTTACATACAGTATGTATTGCATTACACAACCCACGCTTTGGTACCCCGAAAACTCATATATGTGTCATTCTATAGAGAATTTTCCCCAATGTCAGATTTCAGTTCTTCTGGTTATGCATATCATTTAGAATTTATACCACTTGAAAAACATCCCTACTCTATCTAACATATATGCAGGAATGCTGCCGACCAACAGTGACGACTCTAGGCTGATACTTTACTATCACTACTTAAACCCGTGCGAAATAAACATATGAAATAACACAGGTTCTCTTTAGCACCTATTTATTTACAGCTGCAATGCCCTCACTTCTAGTCAATTAATTTTTATGCCGAAGCCCAGGAGCAAATGTTTGATTGCACAGCACAGTACAAGTTTTTTTAGACATTTATTACAAGGCAGTGATGGTGACTTTTCCGTAAGAAAAATAGTCCAAGTTCATATATTTAAGTTCTTAACATGTTTCCGAAAATGATAAGTTACATTTAAAGTTACTAAATAGTTTATAGAATTATTCAACATTATAATCTTTTGTTATCGGTTTTTAACTTGTACATAGTTCTAGAGCTCAATATTAGTCTACTGTCATTTAAACCCTTTTCTATTACATACACATATATTTATTAAATCACCTTGACTAAAATAATAATATAATTCAGACTTCTTGAATTTTGGTTAAAGAAAATATCTTAAAGTTTTAATGCAACGAAATATTCAGGATAAACTTCGATAAAACAGCAATTTTGATTTAAATTTCATTAAATTTTAAGTTCCAAACGGTGAATTTATACAAGAACTTTGGGTGTGACAGAGATGTTAAAATTAACTACGAAGTTTGGCTCTCGCACAATACGAGGGCCGTCGCATATACTCCTCCCTAGAAGATTTTTTTTAAAATGTTGACTGTTTCCAATATTTCAATCTTTCTAAGAGAGTTTATATACGTATATATATATAAGGTAGCACTCGACTCCAGTGCTAGCGGTCCCGGCTTCCATTCCCGTTGGGGGCTCAAAAATGTCGGTGTTGATCCAGCATCGTGAGGACAATTGGGGCGCTGCTGTGAATAAAATACAGTGAAGATCACAGTGAGAGCTTCGGCTCTCCTCTCCCAACCCGTCTGGTCAGCGGGGAAGCAGTAGATCAGGTGATCACTCCTCCCTTCGGGAAGAGGCCTTATCCACTAGTACATTTAATATGATTGTGATATATATATATATAATTCCAAATCTCAACACTGTCTATAATAATTAATTATAGTTTATATATTTCACATATAAAATCATTATATAATCAAAAACAATAAATCATAAAATTGTAAAAAAAAAATACAAACAAAAATACTACAGTTCTCTAATTCATATACTATCCAATAAATGTAAAACACACAAAGAAATAAACAACTCCACAGAAACATAACAGAAAATATATATCTTAAACAAAATTCGACGTATTGCTATAGCCAAAGAACAGCTTAACTTAACAAAATAGGAAAAATAAAAAGTACAACCAATTATAACTTATAAATAACAATACAATCAAATGTTTCCACAATTTATAAGTAAATAACCGGTGCTACTTAAAA
>JAGDQP010005651.1:64726-76795 GCA_022664845.1 Lepisma saccharinum
TACATTCAGTTTTCTTAATTGAAATAAAAGGAATTACAATTTTGGTACTGGTTTAAATTACTACCTTTGAGGACATCCTTCACTTTTATTAAAATGTACAAATATAAATAATACAACTTTGATCGCTCTAACCAGGCAAAATGACATCAGAATATTTTCAGCTTATGTCTAATATAAATGCATCTGTGTAATTAATAATATTAACAGTTATAATAAAAACTGAACAGAATGGTTTGGGTCTTGTTCGTGTAATCATTTACTATTTATATTTTAATATTCTAAAGCAATCATTTAGACCCCTACCAAAATTATACTGGTTACACATAGGGGAGCAAGGCAGCAATAGGAAAAGATAAAGTTGCGAAACGATGTTGCAGATGGAAGCAAGTAGCTCTCACTACTGCACAGAGTAGATTCGAACTGTATCATGGGCACAGCAGAGTCAGAAATTCCTTCAAGAGGCATGCGTTGCTGAAAGTGCTGAATAAGAAGCACAGTAATGTGCCCGCAATAGGCAGAGAGTGCCTGTGTGCCTGTGTAGAGAAGTGTTGAATGGGAAGAATGTCACACTAGCAAGATGTACCGGGATCTATCGTCTGGAGATCTATAAGCACGCTGGAAGTAGGACAACCACAATAAGTCATTACAGAAGTAGCTGGAGTGTTTCACAATGCCAATTTCTGCCAGTGGACACGATTCCACCCTATGATGCCCTGTGACGGCCAGGACAGTGTCATCCACGGGCTACTATGACAAATGATGGTGTGTAATTTTAATGACGAGACGTCAGAATATGCGCCGAACCTTCAATGTGACATGCTGCACGATGCAGAACATCCACTAAAAATATCCAGAATCACCTCCATGAAGATGGTCGCTATACACGGAAACTGATAGCATGTGTTCTATTAGGTGCACAACGACATAGGACCTGTCCGTAAAATCTGTAGCGAGGCACATCGCGAGTGTAGTCCTGCTAGGTGCAGTTTAGTGTTGTTCTCCGAGGAGTCGCTCTTCAGTTTGGAGAACGAAAATTGACAGGCATTCGTCTGTAAAAAATGTGCAATCAGTAATTAACCTCTTCTTGTAAGTGAATATCTCCGATATGGTGGTGGTGTATATATGGTGTGTAACTCCATAGTTAGTAGGCGAGGTATGTAAATTTATATTATTCGGCACGCAGCTCACAGCCGTGCTGTATAGAGTTGGAATCCCCTCAGGTCTCATGTTGTCCTAAAGGCTGTGGTAACACAATTCATCATTTTCATGCACGATAATTCCCGTTCTCACCAAGCTCAGCAGATGAATACCATGATTAAAGAGGCAGTTATACTGCGTATGGTGTTTCCTACGTACTCCCCGGACCTTATTTCTCAAGAGTAAGTCTTGGGTGCTATGGGGAAATGCATTATAACTAAATCGGTAGGTAAAATAAGTCCGCAACAGCTTAAAATTGCCCATTTAGATGAGTAGCCCAAGATACCTCAGACTCGGATCTTCAACCTTATCAATCCCATGCCCAAACGATGTGCAGCGATGTTAAGTGTTATTAGAGACCATACATCTTACTAGCTGTAATTTGAAGTTGCTATGTGTAAATATCTGTTTGTGTGGTCTTATACGATCTTGCACTTGCGATGTGCTATTTTCTACCGTATGTGCTATTTTCTACCGTATGTGCGTCTCGAGCTAAGCTTTACTCATTTACCGCCTATATCTGCTGTTTGTTGTAGGAGACATACAGCTTCAACGTGTATCACTGTTTGTTTTCACTGCCATTTTTTCTTGTTTCTGCCATGCTCTCTTTAATAAAATTTTATTTTGTATACAATAGATTGCTATAAATTATTGCATATAGTTGAGGCTTCCATATTATGTATTCTTTATTACGTACTACAAATTATTTTGTCGACAACTTCCCCTTTTCCTATTTATACCAAAGCGTAGATATTTCATAGTGTCTTGACATAATTTGACGGAGGTCATTTTTTCAATGCCCAGTTTATCTAGTGATATTACTCTGCTAAGGACGTAGGCATGAAACAATAATTTGATCAGTTGGCAACTTTGGTAATTGTGGCACTCGGAATACCTCTATGTAAATTCCTACTACCAAAAGTAAATCTATGCAAACATAAATATACATCAATGAACGCATGTAGGTTTGTTTAAGTAATTTTGAAATAGTTTGGCAACATTGACATTCGGGTGCTTAAGGACATGGACACCCACACTATTTACATTTTGCGACGATTAATGTGTATACCAAGGTTGGTGCGGACGCATCAAACTAAACAGTATGTAAGAAATTTTCAAAGTTGAATTTTGGAAAATGAGACCAACAGTGACAACTCGAGCGCAATACCCAACCCGAAATATGGTAATATTTTATTGTCATCCGACCTATGTAAATATGAAAAGTATGAAGTCGATCAGATACTTGTAACTGGATTAAAATACTACAATATTTCAGCCTTCTAACATTTAAAGTTAAATAAGAGGTTAGAATAAATGTATATATCGGTATTCAACTCACTGATAGTTTGTATAGGGTCATTCTATGCGAAGTTAACACACTTTGAAAACAAATTGTATCGCATTATATTAGATTTCTGATTTTTCGTTTATTGCCAGTATACGTTGAAATTTTTGTTTCTTCAGATTTGTTTGGGCACACTGGTTCTATGAAAGTTCAAAAAAGTAAAATGTTCCGTGCTTTTTGTTTACAAAATTGCTTATTGCTCAGCAATGGTTGGTGCTAGAGGGCTCGGAGAAGGATAACTTTAAGGCTCTTGTAATAAAGCTTTCACTCATCATGATAGTCAAGAGGGCGGCACAAAATTTTGTATCCCCAAAATTTAAAAAAAAATAGATTTTCTCAAAATCGGATATCTCGATTTTTTTAAATTAAATGTTGGTCATACTTCTCTACACCTACCATAAAAACTGCAAATTAGTACCATAATTGAATCGTGAAATATAAAATATTTCCTTTATAAGTCGGGAAGAAATGGCATTAGCAGTCCACAATAAGATAAAAAAAAATTGTTAAACTTTTTTTTTCGGGGCTATTTTAGTAATTAATGGTTTCATCCCGTCACCAGTGCCGTCCCCAAACATCCGTGGCAGAACCCGTAACCCTGGAATTGCTAGTCGGACGCCTCAGACTGTACGGCGACCAAGGGTTTGCTCCGTATGAAGAATTTAAATTATTTATGGGCTTTAACGTTAGGCATCTGTGGCTCAGGATGGGTTACGGAGAGTAAAGGATGCAGTAAGAAATTGGATGCAATAAGAAATCGGATGCAGTAAGAAATAGTGCTTAAGTTGATTGTACCAACCAGATATTTGTCTTGTGCACCTGACGAGAAACATTAGATTCACATTAAGAATATTATTTAGTATTGGAGACGGGACCTGGATTGAATTCCTGGAATTTGAAACTGATGATTTGGATCTAATACTTAGTATTACGTGCCCGAACAAGATCCATATTATTGTGTTCATCCATATTATATACCAGTTCATAATAAACTAAATTTAATGTGTACCTAGGGTTTTCCTCACGCACAAAATCGGTTTGTTATCTTGAACTTAAGCTCTACGCAATTTCTTACTGCATCCTTTGCTCTCTCTATCCCAGCCTGGGTCTTAGATGCTCCAAAAAACATACATAGTTCCAATTCTTAATACGGAGCCAACCTTGGTATACGTTCGGTCCCAGGCGTCAAGCTATTAGCTCCAGGGTTCCCGGGTTCGAACCCCGAGTGGGGAACGGATGTTTGGGGATGGCACTGGGAACGACCCGAAAGCATTAATTACTATAATGAGCCCGAAAAACATAGTTTACCAAAGGTTTTTATCTTAATGTGGACTGTTAATTCATTTTTACCCAGAGATGAAACGAAACTATTTCATATCGCACGATTCCATTATGGTTCCAAGTTTCAATTTTCATGGAATGTGTAAGGAAATATGACCAACATTTAGGATTTTCTTAATCGAGATGTCCGATTTTGAGGAACTATATTCTTTAATTTTTGGAATACAAAATTTTATGCTAACCTGTTGACTGTGAAATCAAACTAAAGCTTATTACAAGAGCTTCAGAATGAACCGTCTCCAAGTTCTCTAGCACCAAACCATTGCTCAATAATAAGTAATTGTTAAACTAACAAGAAAAAAATGACTTCTTTAACTTTCATAAAACAAAAACCATTGCGTCGAAAAGTCTAAAATATATTTTATAATATTATCAAGGGACACTAGCAATAAACAAAAAATCACATAAATTTCAGAGGGTGAGGTAGAAAACTTGTGTTGAATTGACATGGAATTACCCACAATTTAATCTATACTGTTCACAAAGATAATATATTGACATTCAATTTGGAAGTCACAAACAAATAGCATTCGGCAATAGCTAACATGTCCTGTCCATAAATGCTAGCCTTTTTAGAAGAATTTGAGTTTTCCTTGCTTCTTTTGAGTCAAAGAGCAATTATATTTTTGTGTCAGCCTGTTATCATGAACCTGCGCCTTAAAAGATTGTCCCAAGTAGGTTGTGTGAACTGTTGCCGACTTCCTTTTAGAGGAGATAAAACTTTCGTTGGATCTTAAGTTTGCTGCTATACTATTCCATAAAATGTTATTTCATAAAAATAAATCTGTCAATTTCAACATCTTTGCACCACCCTGTACGGCAAGAATTTTGAATGACCATCATCTTGGATAACTACATTATTTTGATGTATATCATCTATTTGCCTCCTCTAGAAAGTACCAATATATATACATTTCATCTTGTTCCCAACTTCATACTAACAATTGTTCTGGTACTAGGGCTGGTAAGATCTAGCACAGAAAACTGCTTCTGTTACCCAATTACGTACTAGTACACTTGAGAACTTGAAGGTCTTAAACCCATCTTGTGACGTCACTCTCTGGGAAACTGGGAAATGCGTACACAATCTATATAACAAACCTGAACTTTGAGCTTTGACGAAATTGCAATACGTAGATTGGGAGCAACAGGCGCTCAATATTTGCATTGCGTCGTCATAAATGACGTTATATTTCAACAAATAACGACAAAAGCAATGTAGGCGTAATGCATCATATTCAAAGTAGTACCCAATATATCTATTTGAGCCGTATTTACGATTGAGAGGGCCCTACATATGAAATAGGTTTTGAAGTGAAAAATGTCTTCTTTAAGAAATTAATATTTTAATAAGGCGAGATGGAAACACAATCTAATCTTATTACTCAATAACGATTACTCAAATAGGTGTTTGATTACTACATCAAATGCGACTTAGTAAACCTACAGAGATTACGTCAAAATTTGTTAAGATATGACGTCAGTTGTAATGCTGAATATTGTTTATAAAGGACTTTTGCCATTTATCTTCAACGACTACAAGAAAAAAACACTACTTCAATGCATTTGTGCTGCAACCCGAAAGATCGAAAAGCTATAAGTGAATAAAGCTAGTTTTACTTTTCTCAGAATATCTACTAAATAAAATTGATACTTAGTGTTAAACGTCAATGAACGAATGAAAAACCATTTGAATAATTACATGAAAATAACGTTCACGTTTTAGATAATAGTAGATAGTTATCCATGACTTATTTTTGCGTTCTGACGGGACTCAAAATAATTGAAATAAATAAAAATACTTATGGACAAGAAGATTTACAAGTATCTAAATGTGGAATAAAATATGATACTAATCAACATATTTAGAATACATGACAGAAGAGAGCCTATAGTTATTTATTCGCTATGAAAAGCAATTGCGAACGTTTAAAGGTGAAAGGCTCTAGTTCGCACAACTAAAACCCTTCGAAAGGCTACTAGATGTAACGGGGGAAACCACACTTCCCCTCTATCTGAATAGAATTTGTTGATCGTTAGCACGGAATCATTAAAATACACTTTGGTAAATTGTGTTATTAGAAGAAACGCTTCAATTTTTTATAAGATTTCAGCTGACTGTTGTAACGTACCTCACATTTAATTAATGTTCGCTAGTTACAATTGTTATGTTATTAAGAAAAGAGCTCCTGAATTGTTTTATATAAATTCATTCAAAAAGGATTACTTAATTTGAGTCATGTTGTGCGTATCATTAAGCACGTAATTCTCTGGAACATCTAGTGCGCACCGTTGAACTATAAAATTCTGTTAAACACAAGTCAATTGTATGTATGTATGTGAATATAACTAAATTGTGCAAAAGGGTAACTCAGTGCATATGACGTCACAAGCCGAGAACTGACCTGGGAAATATAAGTCGATGCAGCAGCCCCGGAGCTCAGATCTCCTCGGCCTATGGACAGAACCACATCAAGCGTTCTTGCTTCGTGTTCTCTTTTTAGAAATTGTCCACCACTAAACCTATAATTATTATCAATAATTCTCTGAATTTTATTGGTCTCTACTGTTTATATATTACTTTTTCATAAGTGCTCTTTGAACTTCAATCTTAGCATCTACCTTCCTACAACCTATTCCCAGATGCTGTCCTGTATATAAGAAATAAGACAAGCAATGGTTTCGAACCTATTCCGGGCTGCTGAACTGTGTCGAAGAAACAAGACGAAGTGGTCCTCAACCTATTTCCAGCCGCTGACCCAGGGCTAAGAAATGAGACACGCAGTAGTTCCCAACTTTCATTGAACTGCTACTACTAGCACTATTTTCTTTATGTTCTCTATTTACTTGTACTGATTTGATTGTTTACTTTTAGCATCGCATTTCGGTTTATCCTGCGACCATAGCCGTGGCTTAAGTTAGTACAAGGTATACCAAAGGGTACTCTCCTGGGTACATTGAGCATTTTAAATTAAGATAGCTATAGGATGTCTCTTGGTGCATTAATAGCTATAGGATGTCTCTTGGTGCATTACATAATTGGCGCCCAGCTTAAAGGGCTCAATAAGGGGCAGGATTTGCACACACTCTGTATTTAATTGAAGAATAGAGAAACAGGGTCACAAGATGAAAAGTGACCCATAACAGATGTAAGATCAGAGAGGACATCTATCCCCGTGAGAGTCTAAGAAATAAGAAGGCAATCCTCACAGAAGAAGACTTGAAAACAGTAAGAGTTGATTCAACGACTATCTGTAAACAAAGATTTTATAATCATGAATCATAAAAAATACTCATTTGTTGTAATTTTAAATCATGTTTTTCACAAAATCCTTTCAGCATCGCCCTAAAAGCTTTCCAAGGATCATTCTCAAGAGAAGACATTTCTTTAAAGTTCATCTGACTGAAACATCAGGCGCATCTATGGTCCAGTAAATACACCAGTTGTAATTTTTACATAACATAACCAATAAAACGCTCTAGTATTATAATGAAGAGCAGCTGAATGAGGTCAAATGTTTTTAATCATTAGTTCCAATTTAATGTCGAGTAGAGGAAGTAAAATTTTCTCCTTTGCACTAGAGTTTCGTTGTACCGTTGTGTACTCCAAGACCTAACTGATTCATTTGTGATCACATATTTTGTGAATAATGATGATTTGTAGCTCTGCTAATCCAAAACCAAAGATAAAATATTTAGTATAGAATATATACAGTCCTGAGTAGTAGACCTGCATAGTGTTATTGTTTAATACCTGAACTTTAACGTTTATTGGATTAGGCAACATTGTATATCGTTGTTTTTCGTTATTCACTTGTTATCTTAGCGGACAGTTTAAACAGTTCTTTGGTAACCATAATGGTAGGATATCTTCTAACAAGAAGATTAAGCAATTTGATTTACTAACATATGTGTAGAATCCGTACACTCGATCTTTATTCTCGTCTGGTCCAAAGGTAACTAAGAAGGGATGATCAGTAAAGTAAGCGAAAGGTCACTTTGAACATGTAACTGTCCTGCAAATCTGTATTGATGCTATATTATCTCAAATAATCTTCAGGAACGAATTAAAACCTTTAAACGATATTTGCAGTAGATTCTGAGGTGCGAAATGTAACTAGCTCGGCATTGATGTTAGAAGTATTTTAGAATGCACATCCCGTTTGGAAGTGGTAAATGCTTAAATTAACCAGCTCACGACTGTAATTCAAACCATATCGTTTTACGTTGACGAAGATCGCTCTGGTCAGGATTATATAAACATTTCTTATTACAGAATACTGCATACAAGTTGGCGCAATCGTCCGAGACAGAATTTGCGCTTTACAAATCAAGCAATCAAATATTATGTTCCTATTTAAATTATATTATCTCATCATGCTGCCAAATATTCATATTGAGCCTATCGAACCTCGCGAAATGAGTATTTCTGTATATTTAGAGCAATTTTCCAATGTCTTCTGATAAGATTTTACATTTATTCCTTGCCAACATAGGACATGAGTTGTTTTCCCAACTTACAAATATCTACGCACCAGAAATGTTAGCAGAACAACCTTTTGAAGTTATCGCAACAAAGTTGAAAGAGCATTTTGCACCTAAAGTCAACCGCATCGTGGAAATGTACAAATTTTATTTAATGCGACAAACAGAATTACAAAGGTTATCTGACTTTCTTCTTAAACTAAAATCACAAGCTGTGAAATGCAATTTTTACTCGGTGAATTATGAGATGATTCACCATAAATTAGTGGTCGGAATCATTCGAAATGATACACGACGCAGGGTGTTTGCTAACGAAAGTTTAACTTTGGACTAAGCAATCTACATAATTAATGTAGATAAGGTTATCCGTAATCGAAACCTCTCTTCAGGATATAACTACATTAAAGTCCACCTCTCCAAACAATGTTATAATCAAGGTAGCACAAGCAAGTCTACACGTGTCTGAATGCTCTGTTGTGGTTTCCATACACACACGATGCTCAAAGCATCCTTTGAAATTTTGAAAGAATGGTACACGAAGGTAAACTCCAGCTGGTACCCTATTAGATTTAATGAAGAACTTGTGACACAGCTTGTGAAATGGAACTGTGACAAATGTACATTCTCGATAAATATGTGTGAAAATCAAATTTGGAACTATAACACTTTAACGTTATGATATTGTGACTTACTATTGCGACAAACGGTGACATAAGGAATCAGAAGAGTTTACCAGTGATCATTCTTGAACGAGAACTTGAAATGATCTCTTCCCGAAAAAAAAGAGCATGAACTCTGTTATTTTTTTCATTTCAAATCAAACGAAAACCTTTGTGTAAATATTAATCAGTACAAAACCCCGTTTGGGGTAAAAGGAAGAGTGACGCAAGTGCGAGTGACTTTCTTTGTGTCACTATGGCGGAAGGATACTGTCTCTTAATTTTATTACAAAGGCAATGCTTTCACCATAGTGACACACAGTCACTGGCAAAATATATATATCACTTCTTTTGTGAGTAGAATTCTTGCGTCACTCTTCCTTTTACATTAAATGGGGTTTTGTAATGATATAACTTATTTTGTAAGGCTGCCTATAAAAAAATAATGTAACACGAGCCATCTATGCCGATGCTCCTCTCTCCTGCACACGCGCTATAACGTGTAGGAGACACGTGCACTGTAAATAGAACGGAGATACCACATTTGCGAGGTTGCTTCGGTGACCTGGTGGTTGAGGCGTCGAGTTGGTAAACAAAAATGCCCTGGTTCGAGTCCCGGCGAGGTTAACACTAGATTTTAGTTTCAGAATATATTTTCATGTGTTCATATATGTTTATATTCATTATTAATAATTGCTTTCCTGCATTTTCCTGCATTATATTAAGTTAGTGACCATGGCGAAGTGGAGGTTAGGTTCGATCATGTAAATTTTCAAAATTTATTTTTATGATTAATATTTTTTTCTTGCATTATTCGTACATTTTCTTAAATTACTGACCATGGGAACGTGGAGGTTAGGTAAAGTTAGGTACGGTCATATATCTTTACATTTTTTCTCCTTTACGTCATGCGCAGATGAGTGGATCAGCGGCGGAGAGTGTTCTCCGTACGGGCTCGTATCTGGAAAGTGACACGTGTCACTATGGCGAAGGATACAAGATGGGTTTTGCTCCATATCTTGAAAACCGTAACTCCTATCAAAATTCTAAGCTTTGATTTACCCCCGTAAGGACGGACATACCTTTCTATCATTTGTGAAAATTTTGTGATTCGGTTAAAAAAAGTCGTAACTTTTGAACCGCTCCACCGATTGTAACGTATGATACACCAATTGAAACGTATTGAAGCGTAGAATAAGATCCAGTAAGTTTCAGCCACCTATATGGTCTGGGATCAGTGCTATCCTAAAAACTGTGAAATTTTGATATTTTTTTTCACAGTGAACTAGGGGGTCCTAAGGAGATCCTACCGACCCATTTTTTTTTCGTGTCTTAGTATTGGAAAGAGCTTTGAAATGCAAGTTGAAGCATCAAAATCGGACTTATACATCGATATATATATATATATATATATAAAATTCAGAAAGCAATTTGCAAGATAAATTGAACATTAAGTATACTTCTATGCAGTCATCTCAGGTAATGCCATCACATTGAGCCTAGTTTAAATAGTTTCTTGGTAACGATAATGGTAGGATGCACTAACAATTTGATGTACTAACGTATGTGTAGAATCTCTACACTCTATCTTTATTCTCAGCTGGTCCAAAGGGGACGTAAGAAGGAAAAAAAGAACTTATTTTTTGGTATTTTATGTTCTCATGGTGTGTAATGACAATCAATTATAATTATGTTGACTGTCTTTAATTATCCCCCCTGTCTGATATCCAACCACGCATTATTTTTTAAAATATTGTCATAACATTAATTCTCGTTGAGATATCGATATACCGGCAATGAATTGTTGTTACCTGTTGGCAACTCATCCCATTTGTGGTCCATTCGATCCATCTTTACTTGGAAGACATTCTGGGAATCCCTTATTTCCTTTGGGGAATCCCTTGCTCCCTGCTTGTAGCATTTTCCAATATGCGTTTTTTGATAGCCCGGGTGTGACTTCCTCTAATGTACTCCGATTTTTCGTCTTCGCAATAATCCACTCTGAACTTCATTTTCCCACGCTTTCGGCAGGCTGTAGCCCCGTAATGCCTAGGAATTTCCCCCTTGTTATCTCGGCTTTTTTCTTTATTTTTCACTATAATATCGCCTCCCGAAGTTTGTCGGTCTGTAACCTTACCACCCTATATATACTGTATATATATATATATATATATATATATATATATATATATATTTACTTTGCGAACATTTGACGTCCATACATTGTCGTTCTAGCATTACATTTGGCGTCCACGAACATTTGGCATCCGTATATCGGACGTCAAATTGTCGCCCCATAGAAAACGTAAATGTATATATATTTTTTTGTTTCTGACACATAAATTCGAATGCTCTGTGATAATGGAGGAGACTGTTTAAAGATAATAATTTTTACTATAAAATTAAAGCTTCTAGAATAAAATAAAAAAAAATCGACTGGATGCCAAATTGATATATTTTTTAAAAATAATATACATTTCGTAGTTCGAACTTCTGCCACTAGGAGGACTACTGTCGCTTTTGTATACTTTCTAAGAATATACACCGTACATTTTAAGAACATTTGACGTCCACGGGTTTGGCAACATCGCAGTAGAACTGAAGCGAATATATTCCGTACAAATACCTAACAATCTGGCATCTTTCCGTAACCATTGGTTACTTAGAGGTTCAATAGGGAGGGAGATACTATATTGAAACAATGATGACAAAGATGCTATCAGTCATTGTCTTACATTGTCAAAGCATGGCATAAACAAGATCTTAGAAGAAATTTTTCCTGTATTACTAATTCATTAGTTAGCAGTTATTTTTTTTCGAAAGTGTAGCTTAACAGTAACACCAATGCTCAATTTACACCGATAAACACCAATGGGGGGAAGGCGCTCCGAACCCCATACCTCTGATCATTTTAATTAGCCTTACAACAAAACAATCAGGCAACATACGTATAATTGTATATCTTAGAAAGATATAGATCACAAAAATGAATTTTAATTTATCTTTCAGAGGCGTAGCCTAAGACTACTACTCCCCCCCCCC
>JAGDQP010005652.1:0-21120 GCA_022664845.1 Lepisma saccharinum
GGTCCTAGGTTCGAACCTTGAGGAACTCCTGAGAGTGCAGAATATTCATATGATTTGTATTCTTTATAGACAACTGATTGCTTGCGATTTGTTAAGTACGAATAGAGGAGCCTAATCACAGTGGGTGAGAAGTGATAGTGATTTAATTTTTCTAGTAATATATTGTGATTAACCCTGTCAAATGCTTTCTCAAAGTCAATATAAATCACATCAACTTGCTTGCCTTCGTCCATCGAATTTGCTATGTAGTCCGTAACAAGTGCTAAGTTTGTTACCGTGGATTTCTGAGAAACAAAGCCATGCTGCTTAGCTGAAATAACTGGTTGAATATGATTACCAATTCTCTTGTATAAGATTTGTTCGAATACTTTTGCAAAAGCTGGTAATATTGCAATTGGCCTAAAGTCATTAATGTCTCTAGTATTATTAGATTTTGGGATAGGACAAACCAGGGCAGATTTCCATTTGTCGGGGAAAGTACATGTTTTTAGGGATAAGTTAAATGCTATCAATAGGGGATATTTAAATATATCAACACATCCCTTAACTACATATGAGGGTATACCATCAGAACCAACTGACGTTTTCGATTTTAAATTTTTGATAGCATTTTCAACTTCCTTTAGTTGAATTTGGTCAATGCACAGTGTCCCTATTTCATCATTTCTATTACTAACAGCATCACCATTAAGATTATTAAATGTGTGAGAGGAGGATAGAAATACCGATTGAAAATACTGAGCGAATGCATTTCCTATCTCATCATTCCTAGATAGCTCCTGACCTTCAAATTTTAATACATTTGGCGGTAGGTGCCTTTTTTTATTTTTGATAAAATTCCACAATTCGCTCGAGTTGGTACTAATATTATTTTCAGAATTAATTATAAAACTCTTATAAGCAATTCTAATGTCTTTCTTAATTTCCCTACGTAATCGAGCAAATTCTTGATAGAAAGGTGCTGAGTTCATGATTTTGACCCTGGATTGTTTATGATAATATGCCTTGACCTTAAGTTTTCTAATAATATCTTTGGTGAACCAACACGGATACTTTGAAACAGTACTTATTTTACGAGGAACACACCTATCAAATATTTCATAGACAATATCATAGAATTTACTCACTAAGTTATTAACATTCCGATACGCTTGTAAGAGTTCCCAATCAATAGCTTGTAGTTCCTGATACAACATCAGAAAATTTGCCTTCCTAAAATTATAATAATAAGTGTTACTTTTCTGCTTTTCTTTCTTGACCTTTCTGTTAACTATTTCTATTATTATAGCTGGGTGATGGATATCTTCCGGTACCAACGGTAACAATTCTCTATTAACTTCAACATTTTCAAGATTTGACAGAACTAGATCTAGTGTGCGATTATTATTATTGGCAACATTGTTGAATGATCTCAAATCATAAAAATTTATAAAATTATAGTTTGATTTCATGGGATATCAAAGAAATACGTTTGGGTTTCTCAAATCAACATTGGTTAACCAACATGCCACTACCTTTGCAGATGCCTTCAACTGACAGGGAGAAGGCCGTGCATTACGTTTGGTCTTGACAACTTTAAGTAGAGGTAGTAGCAATAAACTAAACCAAAGAGAACTACATTGACCTAAACCACACGAAATAAATTTTTTAACGATTTTTTTTTCAGTAGTTGCAGCGACTCAATATATACTTTTTTTCATAAATTTATGTTAACTTGGTGAAAAGTAATTCAGAACTTGATCATCGCTGTCTTCAGAAGTCGAGGGGCGTCGTGGACTTCTTTCTCTCTCCTCTCGCAATTTGAAATGCTAATTTAAATTGCAGATTCTTGGTGCAGGCTCCTTGCAAAACGTACGCCGCAAACTTCGTTGCGTAGGTGTAGAAGTCTTGAATGTATGTAACACATACTCTCATTGGTTATGCAACCACGATTTTTCACCAAAATTGTTTGGGAAGTAGAATCTGTTTGATATATCCATTTGGCGCAAACGAATTATCGTTACCTGTTGGACAGTCGTCTAATATTCATGCACATTTTCAGCCTAGTTTTACTTTTTTTAAAAAATTCTAGGAATTCCTTGGTTTCTTTCGGGAATCCCTTGCGTGGCTATTGCACAATTTCGGAATATGTATTTTTGGATATGTCTATAGTAGATTGGAAGTCTTTCACCTTATCATGCCACATCAGCTTTACTGTTAGTGGCAATGGAAATACTAATACCAAATATACATTTTCTCACGCTCTCGAAAGCCTGTAGCTCCGAAACTAAGCGGAATTTTACTAATTACAAAGACAGATGGTTTCCTTATTTCATGAGAACTTTTCGTTCCTAGAGTTTTGATAACTAATATTTGTATATTATTCGTGAAATCTGGCCTTTAGTGTACATGTTTTCAGTAAACATGGCCAGTGTCTTTCCTTAGTCGAAATAATCCGCCGTCGAAAGCCAAAGGCCGTATCTGCACATTCGACCGAAATAGAGTTGTTTGTTAAAAGGTAGACACTATTGAGTCAGTTTCGGACAAATATTGCAAATACGGCCTGGTAAAGGTCTGTTGTACTCAGGCAAAACACTATCTGCGAAATTGTACAAATTGGGCTCTTAACACCAAGTAGAACATATTAATTCATTTTCGGTCAAATTTGCAGATACGCCTTTTTGTCTTTGGACGATATGCAAAGTTTCATAGAAACATTTGTCCAACTGTTTAGATTTCATTCGCTGATACTTTCACCATTAATTACGGTCCAATATTGTCGATTGCCCTTTTCTGCCAAATTAAGGAATCATGGAAAATGTGTCGCAGATTTGAGCTACATTCAGACGGAAAGAGATGGGTTTGCACTGATTATATCCTTGAATGATAGATAAAACCGCAAAACATTCAAGTTTTCTGGGTTGCTTAACTCAAGGCGTTTAATGTGTCAAATAGAATTGAAGAGTGGAAAAGCAAATTGTTCCAAGTGTCATTGTTTGAAAATAAAAAAATCCCTTTTGGTAGGCCTACAGGCTGAGGTAGATTTCGAAGTTTCGCTGGGAGCCGGGGCTCGCCCCCCAACTTCAGTGCTTTTGAGACGATGCGAATCCTTTATCTTAACAAAAATCTCCCTGCAGCACTACACCACCACGGAGTACATCTTCACCCTCCCACGGTTGGCTGCGCCCCCAAAGGGAAGATTTACCCCATTTATTGTAACCTACTCTTGGTCATACACCTTCATTGAAAATTTCGTTTCTCTACCTTCAATGATTTGGAAATTGGGTTTTTGGGGCGGCCATTTTGGATCCAAGTTGACGACTTTTTGAAAGTTTTCTTATTTTGTCGTGACCTACTTGTGATAGTACAACTTCAAGTAAAATTTCATATACCCAGCTCAAACGGTGTGCAAAATGGGATTTTGGGCGGTCATTTTGGATCCAAGATGGCGTCTTTGAACTCATTAGGTAACATTTTCATAATCAAAAAGTGATGTTGTACCTTTATGTCAAATTTGATTTCAATAGCCTCAGCGGTTTAGGCTGTGTATTCTATACAACAATGGGTTCGGCGGCCATTTTGGATCCAAGATGGCGACCGATTTTGCTCATTAACGAACTTAACCGAGTTATTAAGCCTAGAAACAGCATATAATAAAAATTTGGTTCAAATATCTTCAAAATTATGGCCGCTAGCGTGTTAATATATATATATGCACTTTCATATCGTACCGATCTCAATAGGTATATTTTCTTCGAAATCTACCTAAAAACAACATGTGATACAAAATCTATTTAGTTTTTCTGCTCCTCCTGTACAATTTCAAATTTGGCTCTTAGGGACGTTTGGCATTTCCACTCCTCAGTATCAACGGTGGGTCACTAATTATCTGGTATCCCTGAACATTTAGAATCATACCTTGCATACCTGAAATTAGTAAACTTTCCATTAAAAAAAAAGCTGTCAATGTAAAATTACAGCTTCGTTTGATTTATACTTCTGATTTGTTTTATACTATCCTGCCTCCTGTGATTTGTAACGTTATATTTACGAGTTTTCTGCTAAGTGATAAGGTTGTGACCATAAGGCAAGGTGAACCGGTGGTAGTAAACAGATCCTATCTTCTTATATAACCTACGCTCACCTTGCAATCCAAACAATATCTATGTTTTGATTTGAGTTCAATATTTTTTTTTTCCTATCAGAAACAAAGTAAAATTATGATATTGTTATTAATACAGTAGAGGTAACATTGTCGATATAACTATAGGAAAATACGAAAATCGTATGTATTATTCATGATCTTCGTGAGAATTTTTACTATTGCCATATTATATCCACTACTTTTAATAAGATGATCGTGGGCGTAGCCGCATGAGCAGGGCCGTAACTACAGACAGCATTTCGGTGGGCCGACGTGTCCAGGCGACAGAGATTAAAAAAAACGAGTTAATGGCAAACCCAGCCAAGACGACAAAACAGGTCGTGTGAATTTTCTCAGAATTGGTAAGAGGGACGGAATTTTTATGAATGGATGGAAATTTTCAGGGACTCAGGAGAGAATTTTCCATTTGCAAATCTAATGACAGTGTTCTGCATTGTTTTTAGTCTTTTACATGAGGCAAGAGATTTCTGAAATTGCGTGTGTGGGGGACAGGGGAAGCTGCTAGAAAGGTACTAGGAGAAAGGCCCTAAAATGTTCTTTGCAGTGTAAGGAGGGGCAATATTCTAGTTACGCTAACGCGCATGGATATTTATTCTGACTGCGTAGAACTTTTTTACTTGTACTTTACAGATTTTAATTACAACATCCTATTTATTGTTGAAACAGTTGCATTGTTTTACTGTAGATTTGTATATCCACTACAACAATCAACCAATTTCCACAATGAACAATCGTCTCACCCAGCAAACACCACTGAAAGTGTACACTCTTCAGCTTTGGATTTGTGGGAATAACACTGCAATATTAAGGAAGGAAACAAATACAGAAGATGAAAACGAACTTTCAATCTGAAAAAGGGGCGAGGGTACTGACAGTAGGATGGTATCTTGATCAAAGCCTTGCCCGCTACATTCCCCATTCCTAACCCCAGAAGCGATTTCCCGAGTGACAGCATCCGAGTGACATTCAACTCAGAAAGGCATAGTTTTAAAAAAGAGAGAGAAGGAACAATTCTTTATTATTCAGCTAGGAAACAACGCTCTTGCAATAATGTTAGTGTGTAAATGAAATATGTGTTACAAGTAGAAAAAAGAAATATTTTAACAATAAATTGGCAGCATTGACGTGCAAGCACTCTCTTCCAGATTATCTTGTTTTGGGGGGGGGGGGAAGAAGGGGTTCTTCTTCTGTTGGACACCCAGATGACGTAAGGGCAAAGAGTCGCTTCAGAGGATTTTGGGGGGCGCAAAGTTAAAAAATGGGGGAGGATGGATATTCTAAAGATTTGCCATGCGCCAGTCGAGATGCGCCATGAACTACGCGTGGCTAAAAGCGCGGGAAGTAAGTTTGTGTCGTCTGCTACAACAGCCAGTCTCGTACAAGTCGCGCTGAAGCTAGCAGCTTGTTGTGTGATCTCTCGCCTGCTTGTCGGAAATTCTCAAAACTTCAAAAGCGGAACTAGAAACTCGTACGATCTTGTTTTGTCTTTTTTTGCGATAAAATAATACTAGAATTAGATGTCAACTGTGTTTACGTGTTTTATACCATAAGGAGAACTACAGTGATTTTTTTGGTATTGATATTACCAGATATTTCCCTTTCGTTTCATGTGAATAAATGTGTGTTTTTTTGAGCTGTGAATCTATTCTGCCCCTTTTCTAAAGTGTTAGTGAATATGTAACAGTTGGAACACCCTAGTATCTCGCTTTGCCTCTTTAACTGAATAAGCAGCAGACCGGTTCTGCATTGGGGGAGTTCACTAAACCCCCCCCCCTTCTTTGATAAAGGAGGGACAGGACAGGACAGGAAATAGTTCTAACGCGGTAAGTGGGGCGCTTTTTGTATTATTTTTCATGTGTGACATTTGTCAAACATTTTTTTTTGTTTGTTTGTTTTTTTTGTACAACAAACCTATTCTTCCGATTTTAAAACTGTGCACAGAGAAAAATGATTTCCGTATTGTGCATAATTATACTGTTGATTCTTCCTTTGCTTTAAGAAAAAACAATTACAAGAAAAAAAACACAGTGATTTATATTCATTGCCGGCTTCCTTTTTTCATGCATGCCTTTCCCCTAACGGCAGTTCAGAGCTTCCATTTACTCCGATTTTTCGCTGTGTTTTTTTTTACTTATTATTATTTTCTCGAGTTGTTTTGACCCCTGGATATTTTTTTTTTTTTTTTACCAAATTAAGAGTAGACTCCGTAGAAAAACTGTTACGCTTAAAAAATGATTATCATACGTTACGAATACAATAATTAGAATGTCATTTATGTTCTGAGAAGCATGTCAATTTCGTTTGGAGGTCGTTCTAAATTAAACCCCTTTTTTTATTTTGATGTATTTCATTTTGATATGAGAAATTTATCTCATACTTTCATGACTTTTATCTCAATTTAATGGTTTCACTGTTATTAATTTTAATAGCTAATGGTGGGTCTTTCTTGCACTTGGAAGTGTTTTTTTTTCTTCTTTGGGAATTGTGTTTATTGTTTTTAGATGTTTTTGGTTCATGCCGGGATAAAATGGGGGAGAGGATGTGTGAAGGAAGTCGGCCAGAACCTACTTTAAAGGTATCATTCCGGTATTATCGTGGTGTGACAGAAAAGCTTCAGTTAAGATGACCGGCCGCTGGGTTCGAAACAGGACTCTCTCTAAATGTGAAGCGAACTCTCTATTAACTGAGCTACGGCCAATCGGTTTAAGTTTCTTTACGTTTAACTAACCTTAATTTTTTTCATTATGGGTTTAATAAAACAGTTGTGGTCTCATCCTGTCACAATTCTGATGAATGGCTTCTCCCGGCGAGTTTTCTTCCGGGTAAGAAAGTGATGCTAGCGGTCAGGCCCGTAGTATTGGTAGCATCCCGGTATTCGTTTGGTGAAACTGAAGGAAAGGTTGAAAACTTAGTAAGGATCGCAGGCAGCAGGAATCGAATCTCTGCGACCGCGGCCTCCGTCGTTTAACGAACAGTGTTGTCTGAAAGATACGCCGTTATATGTATGATTGTTATTAATATACTGTCAATAGCGGTACGTTCGTTCTCACCGTTGAGAGCTATCTTCGTACGATTTTCCTTATTATTAAGTATTGTATGCATCTATGGGGAAAAGGAACAAATTTCATCGAATTCAATAAACAGTATTTAGAAGAATCATATTTCGTTTTCACACTATTAAAGACAGTTCATTCAGAAATTGGAACCCAAAAATTTTACACTTACCAGTAGCCGAATTATCTTGTATTTATATATATCAACTACTTGATTATAACTATTGTAAAAGTGTGGATGGTTTCTATACTATACTGCGGGACGGGTGTAATCCATAAAGCTGTTACCGCCCATACAGTTAATTTTATCTTATCCATATTGTGCCCACAACTAAGTGTTGCCCACGAGACGAGACAGAGAAATCTCGTAAAAATATGAGACTCTATAACTGCAGCTTATAGTTATAGCCATAAGTTCGAATACCAATCAACATTCTAATCTAGTTAATATATCATCATGTTTCTCCTCTTCCTTCAACGGTAAACTTAATTTCACACTTCAATATATAATGATGATGATAAAGATGGATGTTCTGTCCGAAAGCAGAACTATGAACTGAAGGTTCCTAAGCAAGCTGAAACGATAGTGATTGCTATTGCCTTCTATCCGATGACGTCATACAATTTAAAGTGAGCTCCAAACCATTTATATCCACTGGGAAGCAAACCCGAGACCTCTTAATGTCAGAACTGCGAGCGTTGCCGCTCATCCACTGGAGATACCGCTTCAATATATTTTGTATACATCCTTTGTGAAAATCGTTATAGATTTGAGCTGAGAAAGTGTAATTAATATGTACGAGAAGTTTAGGAGATATATATATTTTCCTAAAATCGAATTTAAGCAATTCTTGGACAATTAGTTCTTCAGGTTCGTTTTAAAACACTTTTTGCCCATCTTTCAAATACAATATGCTCTAAACCAGTTTACTTATTTTCAAATCAAATTTCAACGTTACCACGAGAAAAGGGACGAATTTGAGTAGTTCAGTTGGCTAAAATCAATAGTTAAAGATGACCCGATTTCCAACCCGCTTCCGCAAACATTTAGTTTAGTTTCTATTCTGCTCAAATACACATTACTCATACATACACGGTATCGTTTGTTAAAGACTGTATACAAGCAAAGTGTTTAAAAAGTTATAGAATGTTAAAAATTATACAGAGAAGCGATCAAAATGTAGACGCATTATTTTTCAGGTATACAGAAGATTTTTTTTAATCTTTCATTTTTTAATTATTTATTTATTTACATTAGGTAAACCATGTCCTATGCAGTTCTCTCGTCTCTCTATCTTATAAACTTACAGTCTTTTTTCCAGTACTATCTCAGAATTTTAGGATAACTAATAAATTCGTGGGTAATCCCAACAAGATTTGTTTAGTAAACCAGAAAACTTTTTTCCGCGCGAAAAATCACTTCTAAAATTTACAACTATAATACATGGACATGTTATTGTCGACCGCAGTGAAGTTGTGGTTTAACGCTTTAAGGCATCGGTCAAGGTTCTTAGTTCGAGTTTTGATTGATGCAAAACAAAATAAGAAAATGAATGATTCAGATTCTTTTTTTATCACAGTGGTGTGCTGACGTGAAGATGAATTCTTCGATATGTTAACACACAGGAAAATGAGATGAAAAAAAAAAAGTAAAATTTAGTTCGAAGTCTAGGTTTAAAATAGGAACACAGTGTACCTAAAGTGTGTCATCAGAAATGTATCAAGCATTACAAAGTTACAAAAGTCGCAAGTGAATATCACAGTTTGTCAGTAAAAGATCATAATTTGTGAATAAAACCCAAAAATCTTTAATTACCTTCAGCCAAAAAAGTACCGGGAATTGTTACATAAAACACACACTTGTCATTTAATCATCAAAAATTTTTTATCTCCTTCAAAGTAGGACCCATTTGATGCAACACACATATGCTAGTGTTTTTTTCCAGTCTTCGAAACAGTTTTTATAGGTACTTTTCGGTATAGCCTTCAGCTCTTCCGGAAATTTTGTTTTATGGCTTCAATCGACCCAAAACGGGTACCCCGAATCGACAATTTTAGTTTCGAGAACAGAAAGAAGTCACAAGGGCCATATCTTGTGAATACAGTGGCTGATCAATTACATTTGTTGCGGTTTTGGCATTAAATTCGGTCACAACTGTTTCACTATGGATGGTGCATTAACGTAGTGCAAAATCCATGGATTGTTCTTCCACCAATCTGACCGTTTTTGACGGATTTTCCTACGCAAACGCTTCAATACGACCAACTGTTCCTCCGGAACGAATTCATGATGCACCAAACCACGTATATAACAGAAAACAATGTGCATCACCTTGATTTTTGAGCATCTTTGATGTCGTTTTTTCGGTTTCGAGTAGTCTTTGTCCTCCATTCCGATGCCTGTTGACTTGTCTTGTTAAACTCGTAGACCCATGTCTTGTCACTAGTTATGATATGTTCCATGAATGTAGGATCAGAATTGGAGCGATCCAGCATGTCTAAAAGACCTATGAACGGTACTGTTTTTGAAGACAATTCAGCTGTTTTGGAACAAGCCCTGCGGTGTTGCTCAACACTTCCACTAAAATCAAACAAGCGGACTTGTGCGAGATGTTAATATCACGTGCTATCTCTCTTAAGCTGGAATGGTGATTATCGAGCACAATTTCCTTCATTTTGTTTATGTTTACTTCGGCTGAAGCCGTCGAAGGTCGTCCAGAACGAGGCATGTCTTCGACGATCTCTCGGCCCTCCTTGAACGGTTTGTACCACTTTTAGGCCCGTTTTCGATCACACTGATTCACCGTAAGTTTTTTTTTTTCTAATATTTTTAGCGAGTCGGCACACGAAATTTCGTTCGCAACACAAAGGCACACTCTTTGCTCAATAATTTTGTTCATTGTGAAAATCGTGAAGCACGACTGAGGTGGAGTGACTTCACCAGCTGCTGTACACAAACTGCTTTACCGATCACGCTCATTTGTGGCATAATAATGGGGTACAGTTGTACCAGCTTACGACAAAATAAGGTATTCACCAAGCTTTCTCACGGTCCTTTTAAATTACAAATTCCTGGTACTTTTTTGGCAGAAGGTAATTCGAGAGTATATTTCAGATTAGAGCTGCTGTAACCAGGGATTCTTCCAGGATTTTCAATTTTGTAAAGTCAGAATTGGGAAGGTGTAAGTGGAGATTTGCACCGTTTCTATCGATTTTGACAGTAGAATTTATAAGTTGGTAGGGAGCTCTCGAGAATTTTGGGGTGACACCCCCACAGGAAGGTCTGGTGGAATCACTGGATGTAATTGTTGTTACGGAGGGTTCCAAAGCAAAATTTTGCTGTTAGTATCCTCATAGCATTTCTTTCAAAAATTGGGCTAAAAGACGGCCAACAGTGAATGAGACCAAAATGGAAAACAATTCACAGCAAGGGTAGATATCGATATTTAGCTATCTACTTTCTTTTGTTTTACTTACTTATAGTATGATCCTATTGTGTCAAACACTGTTTATGTCAAGTTTGGTGCTGCTACGGCTACAATGAAAACCAAAGTGCACCTAAAGTAAACATAAAGTTCACAATATATCCCGAGAAATGTTCACAATATGTTCCAGTTTTAGCACGTTTTTAGTGCATAATATATGAACTTTTCGTGAAGTTAATATGAACTACACAGTACTTTTAGTGCATAAAATATGCTCTTCTGGTGTACTGATACATAATATCTGCACAAAAAGTTCATTTAAAATTGGCAAATGTACTAAAAGTGATCTCAAAACGAAGTGTAGATAATGTGAACTACAGCAAATAATTAGTAACTTAATATGTACAAAATGTGCACCGTGGGCCGGAAGCTAATAAAAATACACATTGAGCACACTAGAAACTCACATTATATTCGCTAGGTTCACATAAAGTTCACATGCGTTCAAATTAAGTTCATTTTTGGTGAAGTTCTTGTGTGCTTTTTGAGCCAGGAGATTTTCAGTGTTATATAATGAAAGCTATTTAAAAAGATAACATTATAAAAATAGGCTAGCAGCACTACTAAGTAGGTTGCTTGGCAACGCTGACAACGGGCTGGGCTGGCAACACTGAACCACTGCATCAATCAGGACGGTTGCAGAAGCCCTGAGCTACTTTAGTCAAGACCTTTCTAACAACACCTCACGTTCTTAGACTCCTTGTACACTGTTAAAAACATTTATTAAAAATTGAGAGAAAAATATTTGGAACTGACTCCGACTAAATTTTATCCAATTTTGAGCGAGTGATGATTTGCTCAGAAATGAGAAAATGTTTCTCAAATATGAGAGAAAATTACTCGTTATGAAAAAGTTTTCTCATTTTTTATTTTATTTTTATCTTAAAATTAAATAAGATTTAGTCGGAGCCAGTTTGAGGATTTTTTTTTCTCGATTTTGAATAAATGCTTTTAACAGTGTAGTTCCTGAGACTTAAAATTTCTGGACAGTTATACGGACAGACGGTCAGACGGACTTGAGCGGGAATAGAAGATCCCTTTTGCTATACCTTTGCTATCAAGGGAACTGAGAATAAAAACATTTTGTTTTGTGGTCCTACAATTTGCAAATTTATGAAAGATTATCCATCAAGCACTTTTAATGAAAAATAATTCACTAACGAAGAAAAATGTACGTCTTCTGAAGTCAGCATGTTAAGACTGAAAGTCATGTTAATAAAGGTCTTGCTGCTGCGTGTAACAAGCTCTCTTTAGTGGTGAAGGTTTAAATATTTACAATAAAGACGAACCTAATGATTTATTGGGTAACAGAAGTATTAGAAACGATAGGTACGCTCTGTGAAATCAACGAAAATGTCAATCCTGAACTCTGTCAATAATATTGACCTTACGCGCTAATTGGCCTGAAACATAGCTGCCGAACGGTAATAAATAAATTCAAATTCACGTATTAAAAGCTTGCATAGTAAACTTTAATTATGGTTGGATGCTGAGATAATACAGAAATCGGAAGCCCAACGGAGGACCGAACTCGGGCTGTACATATCAAGGAATCTCTAAAATGACGCTGCTGTGTGAGAAAGTCTTGCCAAAGCGACTGCATTCAAGTGACTGGATAGCAACACGAGTCTCATTCTGCGTAGGGAATAACATCATGAGGCAGAAAACAGGATACGAAACTGTGCTGAGCAGCGGCATACATTCTTTTATCTCCCTCTAGTTGAACGAATAAGTTGTACTTGTATTGCTATTATCGCTCATTATCTTACAGCTACAACTTTGGTGACTTTGATGGGTGTTCTTTTAGTGATTTTTCATCACTTTATTCTTCCTTTGGTGTGTATCTCTGTTCTTACATTTAAGACAGCCTAGCAAATATGGCCTGCATCTTCCAGGCGGTCGTTGTTAAAGTTTGCAAAAAGATATGCAACATCCTACAACTAGGAAGTGTTGTTGGTGGACTAACATAAGGAGTTTGTGTTTCAAAGCTTCGTAGATCGAAAAAAGTCGCGAAGTCTTTCTCTACTACATTGCTTTCTAGACAAAATTCGACCCTTGTGATTTTCGAGGTCAGGTGATTGTCTTATTTATTGGGTAGATCGCTTCGAAATTTCCAAGATTTTTTTTTTTGTCACTCTCTCAGATATATATAGCCAGAGTCTACATGACATAAATTAATTTCAAATTCAGATGCAGTCTAAATATTATTTTGTCATTTCTAACCTTCAAAGCTAAATTTGTTCATTTCCTTTGCTGTTCAAAGAAAGTGATTAGCCTATAATATCATTTTATAGTGTCTTTTTAAACGATTTTGAAAAAGAAATAATAATAATAATAGTAACCGCTTATCAAGGATCCAAATTCGTTCCTGTCTAGTTAATTACTCGAATAAATAATTACTTCCATCCTAGCGTTACGAAACGAAACCGAAGAACATGTAATACACATTGCCACACCTTGTAGTGCTTTTTGTTTGTTTTCCAGGCTTCTTTTTTGTGTTTAGTTGAAGTCGAAGTAAAAGAAAAAACACTTAAATACTCAAGGCTTAAAAAAAGACTTGATATTAATTTGTAACTATAGGATTTTTTTCATGTAGAAACGAGCAGGAAAAACACACATGAGACAGAAGGGTAATATATATTTTTTTCATTTCTCGTGATTACGTCACGAATATATTATAGTTACAATCGTAACTAATACCTTGCAGTGCTCTTGGAATTTAAATAAAACTGTCAGTAGTCTATGAACCAAGGACGAGATTCCTGCTTCACAAAGGTTGAAAAGACGTTTCAAGTGATAAACTCTCAATTTTAACATTAATGCTGGTGCCTTACCACACTAGGTATCAATTGCTAGACCGCTGACAGCCTTCTATCTTTCTTTAAATTCCAAGGGCCGTAAAAAAAAAAAAAAAAAAGTACGACGTAAAATATAATAGTTTTACATCTACGCCTTTGGGTTTCTCACAAGCCAATTTCCATATATATGCAAATTATTAGGTGTCTCAAGAGCGTTCCAACAATATATCACTTGACCTACACTTTGAATTGGAGAAAATAATATATTTTGAGCCCTGGGCTGCCCTAGGGGGCGCAATCGCCAGATTGTTTACCTCTGATGATGAGTCATTTTGCATTCTATAAATTAATGGAAGTCCCCATTAGATAGTTCCAGAGTTACTTGAGTAAACATTGACTTTTGGAACTCACTGTATATTTCAAACTTAAATAGATACATTAGAGATTTCAAAGTTCTTGAAAACCAACTATATTGTTCGCCCATAACTAATGGAACAAACTTGTAGTCCCTTTTAGTCAGACGTGTGTGTTTGTATCAACCGTACTTACGCATAGTTACTAAAATAGACTATGTAGCATGGTTCCACTCTCACAAATTTTCAGCCAAGTCCACCTAGATTTGAAGGCCTGGCTATTTTAAAATGATGTCACTACCAGGAGGCCATAATAATTTTCATAAAATAAGTTTCTTTTTCGTAGTCAGGTTTCAGCCCGCGTATTTTTCATCAATATTTTCGGTCAGTAGCATGCAACAGCTTTTGTGAATATAGCTAAGAAAGCAAGCAGATCATCAGTTCGTAACGTTATTTTAGAATCGAACACAATCCCTCACTCTAACAGTAAGTAGAATTACGTCAGCAAGCCCCTCTTCAGCGCTAACTAATTTTGTTTCGTTATCATTAGTACGCGTAGTTAGTTTATTAGATTTTTTTTCGTGTGAGTTGGGTTTCCTTTCCCCTTCTTTTCCCTTTCTTCTGCAAAAGGAATGCGAAACACATTTTAGAAAAATCAGTTAGCGCTTATGTGCCCAACTTAATCTAGTTAGCTGAGCAGCGGAAGTTGGATAGGAGGAAAGAAATTGAATTGTCTAGCAATTTCTTTCATTTCCTGCCGCTTTCACATATATATTTTTTTTTCCAGTCTCATGGCGAGGATAGGAAAGAAGTCTTAATTGCCGGTTTTGTTGATGCTCTGCATGGTTTGAATCATTAGTTGGATGATGTAGAAAAGTCAGTTAATTTTGTAAGTTGCAATTTTGAAGCAGAAACGTTCAGTATTTCTGGAATTCTTGTTTAATTATTTACCTACACTTGAGTATATTTATTAATAGTTATTTATTTCTACTGTATATCTCGCGTTCTCTGCACATAACCAATATATATAATTGTATTTCGAGCTCTCGAAAATGATTGAGATTACTAGGAGTGGGTAAACACATGTTGGAATTTTGAAACGTTCATGTGCAGTCGATGTACTTTCCTTGTCGTTCGATGTGTCGACATCATCGACGTAAAAGTTACAGGAGAGCATTGCGGAATCAATATTTAAGAGTGGTATAGCATCCTGTACAGTACTAGCATCATTTCTGTATCTGATCGAGCAACGATTCTTCAGTGTTGACCAAGAGGGCATAATCAGAGGGAGCTAAATCGGGCAAATATGGGGTATGTTGCAGGAATGTGTACTGCGAGTTGCTGTAGTGTCTCCGTCGTCTTCGCTTTCACTTGTCCTTCCCACGCGCTATATTACTTCGAACACAAGTCGCTACACGACAGCACAGTCGCTACATTCTTCCAGGTTCCGCTACAAGGTCACCTCTATCGCTTGACATTATTGTTTTGAGTCTGCACAATTTCGCGTACAAATAACACAGTTAATCGCAATAATTTTCAGGTGCCCCAAGTAATTATTTTTGAAGTGGAACGGTGTGTCATTTCTATACAAAATAATTGAGATTGTCAGACTTAATCAGGGTAAAAAAAAAAGAGTTTTTCAACGTTTCAAAACGCCTTTCACACACCATTTTACTATCACTTCCATGCCTTGTTCACTTTTCATTACTATTTTATTATCTTTTATAACTTCTGTACAATTTCTTCACACAATTTAAAACGTACGAACAAATAGGTTTTGTAGCTTAAAATTGAAATAAAATAGTTACACGGGAGCGGAGATAGAACTCAGGTCATCTCGACAAATATTTATTCTTATAAACCACTGAGCTGCGAAGAACATTGTAAATTCTTCACCTTTCTCTTTATATATCAAAGAAGCTCAATGAGAAAGCAAATGGACAGGAGTTTATGACGGCATATTGTGAACAAAATGCGTTCAACGCATGTGTTTAAAAATGATTTCTGAAGATCTAAATGCCTAAGCAGCGTTCAAAATTCAGCTTCAGAGAGATATGAAACCTTTCCTCCACTTTGTGTGCACATTAATTATAATTATTTAACACAAAACAAAGAGAATTTACAAAAGATTAAATAAAAGTACTGTTTTTACAGTGTAGATAGCAGCACTAACAGTTTTTTTTAGGTAAGAATATTTTAGAAACTACCCTTTATATTTATATATATATATATATATATATATATATATATATATATATTCTTTTTACAAACCACATCCAACTATTTTTACTTTGCAGAAAACAGTGCTTTTACAAGTCAAACGCTTGATGAAAGTTTAACTAGACGGTTAAGAGTAATTTTAAAGCGTTTTTTATGTATAACATTTTCCTCTTTTACGTTCTTTTTAGACTTTCATTTGTTTTTCACATCTCTTTTTCTCTCTTTACCTGTCCTCTACATCTACACATACATACGTACATTATAAAGCGCATGTATAAACTTGGTTACACAAAGTAATGTATGCGATTCTTCTTTTTTTTTCTTTTCCTCTTCTCATCAACATATGTAAACAGCCGTGTGTACTCATGTCCTTTCTTTTCAAAAAAAGAAAATATTTGAGGAAACTTCTTTACCACACAGTAGGACTCATTTTTCTGTTTGTTCTCCTCGCATGAGAAATAACCGTACCTCAATATTACTTTAGAAAAGGGGTTAAAAATAATTCAGAGCATGCTTTAAAATTTGAAGGGTTTTAAAGTTAACTTCACTCGCTGAGAATGCTGAGTTTATACTCCACAAAGATTCGTAGAAAATGGCAAAGTTCCGAAAAGTTCCATGATATGGCAACACTGACGTACCATTTCAATTAGTAGCAACAGAATTATTAGTAATAAACAACAGATTACTCTATTTTGTAATTTACTAACGTTTTCTTAAAAGTCAATTCTGAAAACTCTAAAAAAATAATGATATGAATATTTGGAAATAGGAAAATGATTGGATTTTCAAAACTTGGGCTGTGCCTGTCTTGTATAATTTTCATATTATTTGCATCACTCCCTATGAAAACAATACATTAAACTCCACTACGAGAGTAATAATAGACGTCAATAGAATAATGTGATGTTTAATGCGTTAATCAAATAATTTATAATCTGCATTATTTCATGATCAGTCAAGTGAAACAGAAATTGTAATTTGAAATACTATTTCTAAATTGTTTTGTGTACTGACAATAAACGTTGATGAGAATCTTAGTAAAAGTATATTTCGTCATCTACATATCAACAATCTGACACAATATTATGGTGAGTCATTGTTCTAAACACAAAAGAATTAAACGATTGACTTCATAGGGCAACTAAAATTTCAAATCAAAAAGGATGTTCCTTCTACAGTTGCCTATACACTTTTACAAGAATCCTCTAATAATGTTCTTGTTCACTATAATTGTACAATGGAACAGAAGCAACTATGAAATGAACAATAATCAAAAATATTCTGCAACGTACAATGGATAATTATCAACTTCTGCTCAGCTCATATCCAGAGAATTCATTTCTTACATGTACCAGAAACACACATATAACTACGAATGAAAAAAAAAAAAAACAAGTCGTGAAAATATTTGCAGACTCAAATCAAGGCAGTATCATAGTATTGTGTCAGTCAATGACGAAATCTCACAACCTAAGGGTTCTTTTCATTATCAACCAACTATGCAGAGTTTGTACTGAAGAAGAAGATTGTTAAAAAAGGTCGGAGCAAACATAAGTTCAATAATAAACCAAGTTTACACAGACGTCTTCTTTTATTAGTCGCCTCCATAGTTGTTGAAGACTCATTCATGGTGACCGGATGCAGAATTATCAACATTTAATTCAATCTGGGTGCAGTGGAGGAATGAAACAAATAAGCTTTTTCACCACCAAGAAATCGAATTCGTAACTGTTAGAATTTTTAAAACACAACTATTCAAGTTGTTAGAAGGAGGAAAAACACCCTTTTTTTTATAGTTAACTTAATTGTACAGATCCGCCTTCACAAATTCCTCTCTTAACAGATCCGGCCATTCAAAGGAGGAAGACTTGATTTGCCAAATGTTCTCAACTATAGTTTGTCTTCAAGAAGAAATAAGGGGGTAACGCGAACTAGTTTAAAAGAGATTAACTCTTGCTACGAAGCCTGCACGTGGTCAGAATATTATTTTGTTCGTGAGGCTACATTTTAAAATTATTTCCATTAAAAAATGTTCATTTCGTGTACAAAATAGTAGTTTTGTTAAGTTGTCGTCAAGGTCAGAAAATGTGTAAAATTAATCTCCTTTTTATGACAGTGACTTGTTTTTCAGCGTGGCATGACTGGTCAGTCGAGGAAGAGAAAAAATAAAGTATATTAAGTTTCGAAGACATTATGGAATGGTGGAAACGTGACGGAATTGTTCGCCTTTTAGGCAATCCCTCATTTCCCCCTACTTCGTATTCATTCCTTTTAAATAAACTTTTGTAAACTAATAATAATAATAATAAAAAATGTCCAAACAAACCTTCAGTTTAGAAGAAACTTCTCGTAGATTGAAAACTATTCACTCAAGTCACCTTCACTTTCAGTCCAAGTCAATCAAAAACAATTTTCTGGCTTCAGATTTTTACAATCTCTAATAATACCTTTCGTGTTGGGTGATTTGAATAGCAGCCTGTCACGGAAGTGATTCCGATATAAATGTTTGAACAGCAAGCAGCAGTAACACCTACCTAACACAAAACAACTGCACATCGCCGAAGAGTGAACACTTTTGTTTTTCCTGTCTGTTCATTTGTTTACTACATCACGTGTGGATTTCCCTTTTTTTGTTTTTCTACCTTACTTTTAACTGCTCACACGACACAGTCATACATATCAGTTAGATAAAGATTTAAATAAACATAAGCCCATACTCAATCCAAAATAAACACAAACACACCTACTTATCTATAAATTGTGTTGATCTTCAAATATTATCTTAATTTTTAACTTAATTGAATCAAAATATGTTTTTTTTTTCTTTTTTTGTCACAGTTGGATTCTTATAACTTTAATGATGATATTTATGATATAGTTTCCTTTAGGAAAGGAAAAATTAACATCATAAAAGTATTTGTTGTGTCTGACTGTTCCCATTTACTTTCTCATAACTTCTACGTTTATAATTATTTGTCTGTCTCCCACTCTCCTTTAGGATATAACGTTTACATTCACATCTATCTATTCACAATCTTCATTTTAACTTGTATATTTGTCTGTCTATCTGTCTGTCTCCCATTCTTCCTTATAACTTTTACACATATATTCCTGTCTCCCATTTTCCCCTTATAACTTCTACATTTTTTTCCTCTGTCTATTATTCTCCCTTATAACTTCTACATTTTTTCTTCTGTCTATCATTCTCCCTTATAACTTTTATAGTTATATTTTCTGTCTGTCTACCATTCTCCCTTATAACTTTTACTTTTTTTTTTATTTTCTGTATTTCTGTCTCCCATTCTCCATTGAAGGTTTCCCATTTATACTTTTCTGTCTGTGTATCATTTTTCATAATAACTTTTTTATTATTATTATTTTATGTCTGCTTGTCTCCAATTCCCTCTTATAACTTTTACATTTCTGTCTGTTCGTCATTCATTATTTTTTATTATTTTTACCATTTATTATTTTCTGTCCGTTTGTCTCAAATTTTTCGTTATAACTTTTACAAAATTTTTATTTTCCGTCTGTCTAGCTCTCGTCCTTCCTATATAATTTCTATTTTTGTAAGCCTATATTCACAAATTCTACAATGAATTCCAAATCAATTTGAAAGGAACTCATTTCTCAATTGTAAAGTATCTTCATTTCGCTTTGCTAAGAACGGAGTTCATTTTAATGTTTCGCAACGAAGTGAGTAACCAATATAGTTCTCGAAATCCACTGATTTCAACTAACATGGATAATCATAATATCCAAACGTAATCGTGTACGCTCCACATTTAATCGGATTTATAAAATAAGTTGCAACATGGCAAGTCTAAACATAAAGAATAGAATTGACAAAGGGTATTTGATAATCGTTTCAAGCCTCAATGGCGGACACATTGGAACTATTTTCAAGGACTCGGTATACCTTCAAATGAACGACTTCAAAACTCAACCTTAGAGGACTTTATATAGATAAAAATCTAACGATATGACATGTAAAAAACATTCCGAATAAAAATAGCCAACCAGAATTGATTATACAAATCACCTTCCTTCTTTGACATAACTGTAGTTTCTAGTGAATCTTAAGTTTAATATCTCAAAACCTCAGTTTGACACAGATGTTTGAATTTACAGTGCTACTAAAAAACTATCCAGGCCTGTTATTTTCTCAAAACGACACTTCTATAAATACCCACCTTTTATGTTGACCGCAACAACTAAATTACTTAATTAACTATGAAAATCAGCAATTTAATTAAAGTCAGAGGACATCGCGAATACAAGATAGCTTTATGTACTTATTGCGTCACCTAGGAAGAAAAATGGCGGGCATATTGAACAGTTTTTCCTCAGTTTCATCAGGCAAATACCTGGACGAAATATCTGGCCGCTACCTTCCTGTCCTCTGCTTCTGGAAGAGTGTTCGCCATAGGACGTCATTCTCAGACACGTGAAGGCTTAGATGATAGTCACGTGATAGCCTGTCTAGAACCAAGTTAAACAAATAGAAATAATTTCGATTAGATATAAAGACGATTGTCCTTTTTCGAAAGTAACAAATGAAAGAAATAGAGATTTAAAAAAGCCTGTATAATTAAGAAGCCAATAAACACTGTATGAATAGTGTATGAAACTGCGAGAAATCTATAAAGTAAATACTCTAACGATACTGAGCTGAAATTCCCCCTTTTCTAATCTCTACGCTTTTCTTAAGAAACAAAAAAGCATTGGCTCTCATATGTACATTACCTTCTCACCATCACCACCGTTGTATATGTGAGGGAGGTTTAGGAGTGCTTCCTGTGAGTGTATATCGTATTTCTCCCTACCTTGTTTTTGTTAACACTCGTAACAGCTGCACTGGATATGGTTCACATTCTGTTCTTTTTTTTAAAAAAAATAAGTCTTTTTTTTTCATGTTCTTGGTTTCTGACACCCGATTTTTTTTTCTTATATATGACGGAGAGGATGTGCTCGTACAGACAGAAGCAAATGTTCCTTCTGTGACGAAAAATCTGTGTCATAATGACTAAGAGAGCTGCATTCCAGTTATATTTAATTATATCTGGA
>JAGDQP010005652.1:21520-55248 GCA_022664845.1 Lepisma saccharinum
AATCTAAAATAAATAATTGTTAGTTATTAATCCAAATACTGTAATAATTTTTAGTTAATTTCTTGCCTTGAAATAAGGAAGGGATGCTTTTCTTACTACTTGACTTAGCTGTACACTTTCTTTTACAATCTTATTTACACACAATGCAGAGTGTTTATAAGTACGAACTTTCAGGCAAGCTTGTAGTCAGAATTTCGTTTCGGAGGGGGTCTACCAGTTATTTTCTAGGAGCTTAGGTTCATATATATATATATATATATATATATATATATATATATATATATATATATATGAGATGTATATAATTGCGCCTAAACGTATATTCATTTTACCTAGATATCGGGATTTCGGAGGGATCCGGACCCCCTGGATCCTCCCCCTGACTACGCCCTGTTTTCAGGGTACAAAGTTTTCATGAAGGTGAAGGAAAGATGTTAATTAATATTTTTCGAGGAAAATGGCCTTGAATTAATATATATTCATTGCAATTCAATAGAGAGGAGGGACGGAGCGGCCGTAGCTCAGTGGCAAAACGTTGACTTAGAATTCAGATACTCATGGATTCAGTCCCAGCAGCTGACCATCCTGACTGAGGTTTTTCTAGGGTTTTCCTCAGTCACACAGGCAAATGACTGCATGGTACTTTCTACTTGGGTCAACACTTCTCGCATCCTTTCCCCTCCCCTATTCCGACCTGAGTCTTATATGTCTAAAAGCCATACATAAAATTCAGTTCAATACAGAGGAGTGGTAATATAGAGTTCGGTGAATAAGGTCTCGTTCTGTCTCAGACACAGGAAGTAGTTCAAATACATAACAATGAAACAATCAATAAATTTAAGATAAAAAAAACTATTGACTACACCATAAAAATCAAGTAAGTACTTTGTTTGACAGACAAATTTTTCTTCACTTTCGATTCAACTATTCAAACACGAGAAGTTGTCCACATCCTTTTAATTATTTATTTATTTAATTAACTTTTCGCGTGATGTAAATATGACGCGAGTGAAAGTTCATACTCTTCTCTTCTTCTTTTTTTTCCTAAAAAAAAAGAAAAAAAGAAAATCAACTGATCAAGTATTCTATTTAAAGCCATCTCTGACTCCGTGAACTTTTGTCACTGGGTCAATTGTGTGCAGAGCAAAAATTGTGTCATTATTTCCTGTAGTGGAAACTGGCGTGGGATGGTAGCTCATCTGCTTTCCGGCTGATGTCACTAGTGTCGCTTCATTCGCGTAACAACGATGCTGCAGTTTTCCAAGGCTGAATCAAAATTGCATTGTATACACGGACAGTGACAATGGAATCTCTAATAAGATACCGGAAGAGAGAGAGAGAGAGAGAGAAAGAGAGAGAGAGAGAGAGAGAGACTGGGTGCATTTTACATTTTGATCGGAGAAGAGAAAGAAGGAAGCATTGTCTGTCGCATTTGAAATAGGAAAATCATGTGTTTGAAACTCAAAATGAGTGCTGAAAATCGATTACTCGTAAAATATCTGCTAAACTGTAGATAATTTAATTCATATTAAGTGGATTAATTTAGATCCTGGGATTCTGCCAGACCTCCCCTTATTGAAGGTGACACACCCTTCCAAATTATCGAGCACCCCCCTGCAACTTTAATTTTTTTACGGTTAAAAAAAAGATATAAAATCCTGAGAAACGTTACTTACACACCCCCAATTCTGAATTTCCTGCAGAATCTTTGGAGATTGTCGTAGGATGGTCGTAATGCAATGGTCCACAAACTTTGTCGGTTCACGACACCAAGAATTTTCCATGGTACGGTATCGTAAATCAGAAAATACCTAACAGTGAGTTACATTTACATTAGTGTGCTTAGGTTACGTAAAACATTGAATTATTCATGTTAATTCTGTTTGTATGTTTCAAACCAGTTGATGAGCTGTGATAATTGTTCTTGAAACTTGATTTTTAATGTGTGATAGTGTTTGAATGGCATGTAAATAGTTTCTGTAACGGGATAAACAGTCTTTGATAATGTTCTCTTTCGTTTTCTTGTGTACAATCGGGAAGTTTTTGTTTTTTTACCAATTCCTCGAAAGTGAATACAAGTCATTCACAAAGAACGTGATTTTCTGTAGCTTACAGAAAATTTTACACAAAGTAGTCCGTCCATTCCTAAGTTATTGACAAAAGAAATGTTTTGACCAAAGCGAAATAACATCGGATGACGGTTGTACATGTAATATACTGAAGTGTTCTGGGGCAGTAAGGTGCACACTTTTGGATACATTGCAAATTTGTACGTGGGTTTAGCACCATGCTAATGTTACCACTTATTTGGCTAAGACATGCCAATTTTTTATGTTGCGTACCAATACGACACAAATTGAGACAGATCAGCTTGAAACTTCTCCCAATTATGTTAGAGCATAAAATTCGGGAATATTTCATTCACTTTATGGTACCGTTCGCGTATATGTAATTAGTTAAGCGAAAAATTTAATCTATACTTAAAATCTACATGTCGTTCAGTAGCTTATGTTTTTAAGAACATTTTGAAGATAAGAATGTTTCTTGTATCATACTGTTTTGTAATCATATAGGTAAAACAAGTAAGGCGGAGCTCAGTCGGGAGACTTCGCACATGTGTTACCGCCAGACTTCAGTAGCGGGTGTCTTATTTCAATGATCTATGCAGGTTTGAACTCGTCTCACCGACACAACCACACTTCATCTACCTTTGCAGACCTAGTTGTTCCTGAGATGGAAGTTACAAGGGGGAAATGGAGACCCCCGGGACCAATTCATCCAACCTGGATGATCCACACCGGTTTGAACTCGTTTCGCCGATACCTTTCCAACGATACATCGACCACATTCGTAGCCCAAATAGTTATTAAGTTGAAAATTGTCGACAGACGAACATATGGACATAGCTGTTCTATAAGTCTTGCCCAGTTACTGTTGAAGCCTAACAGTGAAAATAGCCATATTTCTTGGCGGCCATATTGAATTTTAACTGCCGTCTCGTTCGCCCCCCCCCCATATTTTTTTAACTTTAACTAAGACATACCATGCATCATATTAGGCACCCAAGGAACACAAATGAAGAGTGATCACTCCAGTAAAATTCCCCACCTCAATCCCCGGTTAGTCCCGTTCTAGAAAGAATGAAGATCTCATTTAAGGAAAGGGAGAACGAGGATAGGACAGATAACGTACATGACCTATTATAGTGTAGGTACCATCTTGATGTTCGCCTGGTGAAACAGAGGAATAGCGTATCAGGATAACCTGAGGTGAGCGGAACTCGAATTTGCGCGGTCTCTCCAGTACTTATCCAAAGTCAACTACCGTAACCACTGAACCACGATGGTTAGTTGAATTATAAATAAATCATCCGTAATGGGCTATTCATTTGCGAACATTGATTGGCGTATGGTTGGAGGAATTATAGATCCTATACTTCATAAATTTTACGAATCGCTACTGAATCTAATCAGGCTCCTTTTTCAGAAAATGAAGTAATTTATTAAAGTATCCAAAGGATGTGTGTGTTACTTCTGGATTAACTTTTTAACTGTATTAAGAAACTATATATGAAGAAACCATTGATATTATCAAGGAGTAAAATGCCCATCGGATGGTCTAGGTTGTGTTTGTTGAACTCCTAAATTTTTTGATTAAGTACCTAAAGCGTAGTGATACAATTGTGCCACCAGATTTGATAGTTTATAGTAGACCGCACAAGAGATATAGCATTTATGTAGAAACCGTGCCAACCCGAAATATCACCCAGCAGGAAAATAGAAAAATTGAGGGCACTTGGACGCTTCAAGAATTCAGTATTTCTTACTTATTTTTATATTTAGGACGACGCGAATTTTCAAAGGGAGTCTTTTTTTTTTTTTTTTTTTTTGTTAAAAATGAATGAATAGCGCCACAACGATATGTATAGACAGATATAAAAAGAAATGGGTCTGTCTCTCCCTGGAAGGAAATGACCATCTATTTTTTTTTTTTTTTTTTATGTCCACCACGATGGCTATTGAAGCGAGACAGACAGGCGGAGAAATAAATGGATTTGGAAAGATGATGCGGGGAGTAGAGTGAGAAAAAATGCCGAGCAAGGGACGGGGGCAGGATCTGTGTAAAGCTTCACGTGTAAACAGTTGACAACCGAAAATGAGGAGGACAGCTATCAATCAAATGCCTTCCGTCTCAATTCACACAGCAAAATCAGATTATCTCCCTCCCACATCCGTTTCCTCTTCGTCTTATTTCTCTCATTTTTTTATTTTTTATTTTCCACTCTTTTTTTTTGGTACTTTTTTCCGTGGTAAGGGGTACCATTCAGATATTTCTGCGGTTTTCTGGCTTCTTTCCGCTCATGTGTCGTTCTACTGTTTGGTTATTTCTCATCCTTGTGTGCGTGTATTTCTGTGCGTGAGTGAGTATGCGTGTCCTATCACATTTACGCTCTGTTCGTTTTCTTCAGATGTTACAATGTGATAATTTTGTACATACCAACAGGAATACATCATCACCTTCATCATCAATATCATCTCGAAAGTGGTTTGGACTTCCTTTCACATCAAACAAACTGATGATTTGAATAATACCTTTTGTGAAGCAATTTTGGTGTTGAATAATAAAGATTAATGTGTTTACACTTCCAAGATCGCTTCGTACCTTACTAATTCACTTTATCACGAACCCATCAAAGATTCTAGTACAGTGTATCACAAACTTTTTGGAATCAGGAACCTCTAAATGGACAGTTTACATACTGAAGGACCACCAAGTAGGTAATCCAGATACACAAAGCCCACTTATGTATCATAGTCCCCCCCCCCTCACTCAGGATACGTAAAAGAAGGTTCTTTTTACCTAAAAAATAGGAAACAATCAATCTTTTACAAAAGCCACAAATCAACATTTGTTGTCGGGTGTGCCTCAAGGATCGAACCTTGAACCTTTATTATTCCTTCTATTCATTAAAGACCTTCCCGATTGTGTTAAACCTAAAAAAGTATTGTATGCTGATGATTAAAAAAATATATGCAATAGTTGAATCGCATAATGATTGTAAACTGGTCGAAGAAGACAGATAAGGGGTCGTGGGTATAGTTCCGAATGTGGTGGTGCCTTTCTGCAAAATTTACAGGAATTTATATTTTTTGTGTGACTTGGAAATATAGGATTAGCCTTAAAGAAAGTGAAAACGAGACGTAAGTGACGTTGTTGTTAGTGATAACTATTTCCTGTGAGGTGCGAACTACTTTCTTGTGACTTAGGGCAAAGGGTGCGTTAGAGTGATGTGCATCGAGTATAAATAAAAAAAAAAACCGAACCTGACTTTACCTAACCCTTCTTCGCTCGCTATTACTCACTTGAGATACTGTCCGTGTTTTTGTGTACGAATTGTCACAATTAGTATTCCTCCGCATGGCACCATCTTGATCAACTAGAGTACGTATTTAACGAACTATTAAAATATGGATTTTCTTAACACTTTTTAGATTGTTGGAATTTTTGATAGAAGTTCTTGTAACCGGAAATAAATAAAAAATAAAATAAAACATTTGAAAATAGTTTTGAATAGAACAGTAAAAAGTCGGATGTTCGAGGCACCACCAACTACGGAACTGCAGCCGGGGTCGTTAAGTCATCATATTTTAAATGATCCTCTTGTAAGCATAATTGAGCAGATTCTCTATCCTTAATACACGCATGCGCAGCAAACATAAGCAGACCTGGAACATTCACCTGGGTTCTGACGTAAAACTTACACGAAATATCCTGCACTAGTTGAATTTGAATTTAAATGTATGGCCTTTAGTCATCTTTGGCTCAGGCCGGGGTAGGATAACTCGTCCTCACTATGCTCACCCTCAAGCGCTCAAGCACTCAATAAATTATCCATCTCGAACTCATTCAAGCTTAAACTCACGATGTAACTTTCAACCCCAACCTCGTGTCTGGAGATGGAGGACAGAAGACGTCGAGGTTAGACCTCGTGAGGTTCGATCTTTCAAGGTTCATCATCTTTGCCTGTAGGGACTAGAAACTAACTTAATAAGGGTCTGTTCTACAATCGACCGCTAAACTTCTAGTGAGCGCTAAGTTGAGGCCAAGTCTGATTTTGGCCAATGAGATTGTAGAACTGACCCTAAGACATCCCAGAAAAACATCGGCTATAATGATTGGCTCGAGAAATATTCTAACAACAACAAGCTAACCTGTTATTCTGAAGTCTGAAAACTTCACGTAATTAAAACTCTTTTATTTCTAAATACAGACAAATCTAAATCCTTTCACCGGAAATTTTCTTAATGGATACAACACATTTTGTGTTCAGTAGTGTACATACAAACGACCATCATAAAAAGTGTTGTTTTTTTTCTCGCTAATAACTTTCTTTCTCTAAAGCCTTCAATAAAAACTCAATATTTAAATAGTATTTGAATACCACAGAAAAATAAAGAATTTGGCTCGTTTTTTTTTTTTTTTAAGTAGGGGAGCCAGTACCCTAACGAAGTTTATTAAAGCAATATTCAAAAAAAAAAAAAAGGGATCAAACACCGAAAAATCTGACAGGGGAAAACCACCGTTTCAAAAAGAGGGAAGTGGTTTGAGTTGAGTAGCAAGCATAGCTTCCAGTCGAATGAAAATTTCACAAAGCATTTTCCGTTTATAGCATACCAGGTTGAAAGGAATGAAGGAATTACTTTACCATGCTACTACGTAGAAACAATATGGCATCCCCAATGCAAAACAGAAAGAACAAAGAAACAGAAGCCTTTGGATAAAAAAAAAAACTGAATTTTCAACTTAACATCTTATTATATCATTTACACAAAAAGGTCTTTGAAATATATTTCCATGCCTATAATATTGAATAAGTATTGGTAAATGCAATATATGCATGAGTACTTCCATGTATACTGTGTTCATTAAACGTTTGGACACATTTCGCAGCCATTTTTAAAAATGCGCTATTTTAGGCATATTATAAGAAATTTTTTGTGTATAAAAATAAAATCATGTGAGAAAATATTGACATTTTTAAACTGAATTTTGTCTATCGATTATTTTCTGTTCAATCTCAATCCTTTTCTGAAATTTACAGAATTCGGATTTTCATGGTCAATTATCTAACGAAAAAAAAGACACGTTTTATACTCATTTTTTTTATAAAACCGACCTTTGTCGACCTTTAAAGGCCTTTCCTACCTTTGTTTCTTTTTTCTGTAGAAGGTTCACAGGGAGTTCTGTTACTTCGTATATAGTGTGTATCATAGCATGTGGGATCCACTTTGCAGACAAATCCCTGTGACCAAAACAGCACCACCAATCAACATTTATAAAAAAAAAAAAAAAAGGAATATTCATATACTGGATTCGAACTGAAGATAAGCTTCTTCAAAATATATAAAAGGAATAGTTTTCCTTTGATCATAAATGACACATGAATAGAAAAGTATATTATTGGAAGTATATATTGTTTTTATCAATAGAGTGGATATTACGAATTAGAATATGACGTTAGCTGTTGGTAGTGTTGCCAACCTGGTATAGAGTTATTTTCTTCAAATGACACTTACGTGTATTTGTTGCATATTTGGTATTCTCTAGTGATGATAAACATTTTATGTCAAGTCTGCCATGATTATATATCTATATTGTTGCTTCTACTACATTTTGAGAGAGTTTTCAGGTACAGTTTTCACAGCAGCCTGAGGCGGGATTCGAACCTTGAACCTTGTGATTTGTAGTCCGTCACTCTTACCACTACGCTATGAGGGCATGCGGAGAGGCTTCTACTTTACTGCTGCCTTTTTATGATATGAATAAGAAAATATGACAATATCCAGTTTAATATATATACCAATTGACTGTATTCTCTACTTCAGATAAGATGTTTATCACTACCGACGTACAGCCATTAAAAAAATATACTGAGTTGGCAACATGTCCCTTACTACAGAATTGTTTTAAAATGTTTTCTTTCTGACGAACTCTCTAAACTCTTTCATTTACCATTGTAAGATGGCGATTTTGGGGCCCAAAGTTGGAAACCCTTTATCTTGATTATTGACGATAACTCACATGAACTTTTTTTGTTGTTCTAGTCTGGTATTCGTGTGCCAAATTTGCCCCACATATTATGGACTCTTGTATGTTAGTCTGAATGTAGCAATAATCAGTCCGAAACTTTCGAAGATGCGTAAATACATGAGAGAAAACTAACTTTAAACAAATATTATGAACATATGGTGGGTGCATCAAAACACCTAACATAAACTGCAGTTTTGGAATGGAGATAGAGACATCAAAGACTAATTTCACATTATCACTACAAATGTTGACTTCAGAAACCAAGAGATACAAATTACACTCACGATTAACAGAAACTTCGAGGTAATCTTTTATATATAACCCGGATGTGACACAAAAGTTTTCTTTTTACAACAGATGACAATTTTGTATCACATCCGGGTTATATATATAAAAGATTACCTCTTACTTTCTTTTAATCGTCAGTGTTATTTTGTATCCCTTGGTTTCTGCAATCGGCAAATAATGACGTAGCTTTGCAAATGACAGGTAAAACCTCACCCCAGAAACTTATTTGAGAAGGTTCTTCACATAGGTATTGGTAATGTTTTGATTTTGTAGGGACTGCCTTCTAAGTGGCACTTCCTCAATCTTTAGCATTGTAAAAATATTTTGTTCATAACATGTAATATCAAATATCACGATAGCCTAGCATTGGAGTAGCCAATTATTTCTAAATATTATACTCCACTTTATCATCCCTCGAGTTGCACCAACCATACCTAGCTAACGGCCACGTGTCTAACACGCCTGATCTTGATCCAGACTTCCGAATCGAGCACCCCCCCCCCTCCTCCTGACCGTCGGATACGGACAGATGGCACGTGGTAAGGAAAAGTACAAAAGCACCAAATCAAACTCCCTCCTCCCTTCCCCGTGCAAACCATCCCTACTCAGACACCCTTCTTGGGCCATACGTACGTCTGCTACATACACCCTTTGATATATTCGGTTTCACCCCCCCTTCCTCAACATCCCCTGGACCTCACAAAGGAAGTTAAGCCAATAGGCCGTCTCTTTCTAAACTGTTGTGCGTAATTTTATAGAGAGAACAAATCCAGACAGGTTGAATGGATGATGATTGTGAGTGAGCGTATGCCTTCCGAGTCTTTTTTTTTTTATGTATGTATGCATGTGGAGACGTGTGTACACAGGAATATAGGAAGACTTTTGTTACTATACTTTGTGCATACATTTAATTTTATAATATTATTGTTGTTATGTATTGTTAATATGCAGCCGTTGCACACAGATTTTTAAGTTAACAATGGGCGCAGTGTCCGAAATTCATCAATATCATGTGATGAGTCGCAAATTGTTAGATGCAAGAACATCTTTTCTTCTCTTCTTTTTTTAATCCTGCATTTTTTTGAACAGGATATGCAAGTAAAGATGACATGTGCTACAAACCAGGATTCTATATCGGAGAGAGATTCTCAAAGAGTCTGTCCAGCCTACTAGTGTGGGACAAAATTGCGAGCCTGTATCTCGCGTGGGGAAAAAAAGAAGACCCGTAATGTTTGACGTCATAGCCAGCCCAAACCTTCAATTATTTTTCATCCAAAAACAAACACACTAAAACTGGGGATTCGTTTATTTGGTAGACATTTGTAAGCATTGTGGCGGTCGTTTCTCAAAATATTATTGTTGCTAAATATCTCAAAAGAGCTAAAAGAGGGGCACAAAAGAGGGGCCGTGAGTGCTAAGGCCTCTTATTTAAACTTAGCAGAATTCGAGATGAGTGTGGGGTTGGTTAGGAAGTATTCCAGATATTTCACGGACTACAAATCGGAGGAGGACTTACAAATACGTATCCAGAAGTTGGTTTTGAGAAGGGCCCACGGACTACCGGCGGCGGGCAGGGTCCAAGATGTGTTGAGCATACGGATAATTTTGTCTAACGGACATTCCGCCTCTAAATACGTTCTTGAAGACTTGCAAAGGTTAACCCATCTAACGCAATGCTGTCACCCGCAGCCGCAGTATGTGTCTCCTGTAAATAGAACACAGGCAACACCATTTGCAGCAGGTTTGTTTTAAAAAGTTTTGGTAGCCACTGCTGTGTCATATTTCATACATAACAGGCAGAACAAGAAATTAACTATATATATATATATATAAACCCTGAACGTTCCAAAATGTGCAGTGTCCGAAGGCTTGAATCCTTCTTATTCTTATTATTAATTTTACTTTTGTCAGAAATTCCTTGATGTTTATGTACAGTGTGAGAGTGCATTGTCGTGGGAAAAGCAACCATTTTCTTTTCGAATTTGATGCTTTATGGCCTTCAGAGGTCTTTGACGCAGGCCGGACCTTTTCTTCGAGTCTGTAATTTGAGCGTCTTAACTCGATGATTTCGCTTACACAGCTCTTCAATACCTCCTCGCATTGAACTGTTTTATTATTGTTGTTCACCTGACATGATGCATAACCGCTCGATGGGTGAGAACGAGGAAGCTACGAAAACTGATTATCTGATTAATCTAATTTTCAGACTCATCTGATTAAAAACGGTAGGATAAATCGAGTTTGCTTAACGTAACTCACGTTATCCACCCGCTTTGGTTAGGGCGCTAGCCTGCGAAACATTTAGACAGACGGGCAAAGTAGAATTACAAGAGCATATTTTTTTAGCGAGAGGGGGAATAAGTTAGGTACTCATAAAATTATATTGTGCAGTGAATACTTAAACTAGTAAGCTATGCTTATGGTACTAAAATGTGTAATAAGTTACATAGCTTTGTATGATAAAATTTAGCTTCGAATTATTGAAACATCTGTTCTTAAGTAAGTGAAAAAAATCTTCCTGGCATCGCCCATAAGCAGTTAGTTCTCGCTTTTCTAACCCTTTTATTACATTTTTCTGTTGTTGATGAGGATTTTGATTCATCTCGAAAAGTGTTGCAAACTATATCATTAATTCACTACGTAAAGGGATATATTAAAGTAAAAAAATCTTATCTCTGTAACTGTTGTGTTCATAAGATTTCATCTAGCACTAAATGATTCTTGCGTGAACCAAAAAGTTGATATTAAAACATAGTATGTTCATCTGCTACTTTTGTAGGAAATGAGAAGAAATATGAAAAGAACCAATTACAATAAGTTCCTTTTTTCTCCACCAGAGAACAGTGTTAGAAAATTGCAGAGACATCTACTGTAAGTTTTAAGAACTCGCTGAACATTTGCAGACATTTCCTTCCATAAGTTCCATAATATGGTCAGTACCGAGCACATACATACGAGATACTTAGTTTAAATCTATATCGATTATTGACCCGATACTGCCATATTGTGGAACATATCGAGCTTAGCAAGTATAATTAGCAGCCGATTTCTTCGAACCAGAGTCTACGTATTTTGACAACTTGTAATTGTCTTTACTTAAAGTCATTTTCATTCATAGATTAGATATTAGTGACCTTACTCTCGTTATATACTGGTTCGAAATTACCCCTAAATTACAACTCCTATCCTTCTGACGTCATCAGGTAGAAGACAATGACAAGCCACTACCAATTCATGTTGGCGAAGTACCTTTGAAACATTAACCTGCTTCTGAAGAGAACAACAATCGTGATTATTACTTTTGTTATCACCATGAGCGATTATTTCGATTAAAATATCAGAAATATTCAGGAATCTATGAGAGTTGACCTCACTTTTAGCGAGCTTCAAAAACTGTTGCTGTTTTTCGATTTACCCATGCATATGATGTTTTAAAACTACCATATTTTTCTTTACATCGACTGACGGCTTTGAGACATTTGTTACCTCATTGACTCTTAACTCTGTCTATAGAAAGCGACAGAGGAAAATACTCTTTGCTAACATTCAATCAAAGTCCGGTTTCCGCAGAACGTCCTTACTTTGGGTTTGAAGCGAGGACTTACAAGACAAACACGCTTCTATTGGACTACCCTAAGTCGACAAATATTTCCTTTTCTTGTTTCTACATTAGAAATCGTATCTAAGTTAAACTCGAAACTACCGATTTCTATCACATACAAGATGCTATCGATGAATCTCGCAAACGTAGGCGATGTTGATTTGAAACAAAAATAAATGCATTCTTCTTTAGGTGTTTTGATAGGGACTTTCTCGCTTTGTCCGTCCGCAACGTTTAACTTAGGAACTAGGAAGGGGATTAAAGTGTCGTTGGAATGGTTAAACTGTAATTTATTATGGACAGCAGATTGGGAGATGGTAAACAATCACACAAGGATGAATTAAAGATATCATCCCCCAAGCTATTACAGTTCTGATTGGTCTATGAATTATATATTTTTTTTAATGTTGATATTTTTATTTCATATCTAGTTTGCAACACTGTTTTCTTAAGAGAGAAAAATCGAGCACAAAAACGGATGCTGCAAGCAAGGAGGAGAGCGAGGGAGATGGGAGAATTCCCTGTGCTGGATGGAGATAGCCCTTTGGCGCTATTTCATCTCTTATCCCCTCCCCCTCAGAAAATGCACAATATTCGTGCTCCCATCTGCCACGTAGGGTGCAAGCGGACATATTGGTGTGTATGGTACCCGGCCAGGCAACGTGTCTGGGATAACAATAGGACTCAGTTAGGGATTGTGAGTATGTGAGTGTGTGTGTGTTCAGTAGACTGAAAGAAAGATGAGGGGAGGCAAAAGCTTTGCAAGAGTGCGTGTTCTCCCCTCCACTTCTCAGTCCCAAACTCTTTTGATATTTCCCTTAACTTTTAGCATGGCCTACAATCCCGCCCTCAAAGTCCTCTTCCTTCCTCGTTGTATATATTATATAGAATAGTTGGCTATATAAATAAGACATATAATAAGAGGAGAATCTCTCTTCCTTATTGTGTTTGCCGAAGAATGCTTACAGAAATATTGCAAATAACTTAGGCAAAAATAGAGGAAAAAAGGAAGATGCTTCGACTTACCCTTCTGAATTTCTCAGATGCCATTTTTTTCATTCTGTAAATGTGCCTTTTCGATTGTTTAAAATAAATTTATCGAATCAATTTGAACAGGCGTATAAGCATAAATAAATAACAATTACAAATGCTTTTAAAAATATCCTCTTCATTTTCATAACTATTTTATTAAATATTCAGTACGCTCCTTGAGCCTTGTGAGCATTTGATTTTCAACTGTTAGTATTGTTGCCAGGTACATATTTTTTCTAATACATTTATTAATTCTCTTCACACACTTCTTTATCATTTGCATATCTTATCTCTTTTTTGTTTTACCTATGTAGATATCATACTGGGTGTTCCGAAATTACGCAACCCGATCTTTTATACGAGGGTTGGAGCATAAGTAGCAGCAACTATTTTATTTCTCTCTCGCTCTCGAGAATGTGGCACCAGCACGCAATTTTGCACATGGACACATTAAGATCTAAAGTTTCTTTGTACAAAAATATGGCAATTTTATGTCACATATATTTCGGACTATATAGAAAAAATTACATCAAACATTTTTTTTTAATTCGTCAATGTCACTTGCATTCCTTTGTTTCTGAACTCCTCACATAGATTCAGTGTTCGAATTGTTCCTTTTAAAAGTGAACACCTGTCCCATTTTATTTCTTCTTTCTTCTTTTGTTTTCCTAAAAGGAAAACATTCGTCTGTGACACTCTGAAACATATTTTGTGCATCTGAAATAAATCAAGTTTTATAATTCTATACTGTAAATGTGCAAAGATATATGAACTCACTTTTTTTTTTTTTTTTGCACGTACAAATGTATTAATAACAGAGGCGTGACAGATGTTCTTTGCGTGTGTGTGTGTTTATACATCGTGGTTCTAGTGTCAATGCCAAAAAACGTCAGCCTTGACGAAGTGGTATGCGTGATGTGGCAAGAAATAAACATATTTTCAGCCTCATTATAAAATAAATGTATACTACACTGAAGATTAAATAGTATTTTGGTATCTTTCTGTGGAACAAACTTAGGATAGAAAAGGATTAAAGAGAGTTCGTGCGAATATAAGGCGAACCCCCAAATCACAGAAGAAGAAATAAATAAAAGGCGACCTTTCCTTCCAGAGTTCGCATTGTATGTGACAAGTCCGCAATTTTTAAAGTTTCCCCCCCCCCTAATGCTTGTCAAATCTAGGTTAACAAGCATATAAGCTCATTTATTTAAGGAAGAATTAGAAAGTTCACGTTAAAAAATACAATTCGTTAATTATAACAAGTACTACTGAATAATCATATTTTTATTCTAGACCCGGGATGGCCGAGGGGTAGCACGCTCACTTTCTATGCGCTATGTGCTCAAATCCTGCAGGGGTCCATTGAACGAAGTGGTTCGGAGCCTACTTTACCAAACGCTGTAGATTCCGTCCTTAGAAGCTCACCAGCTCGTTTAGGATATAAGTATCAATTCAAAGAAACATGTTTTGTTTGAATACAAGGCACACACAGTTATAGATGCATGCTGATTTTGAATAGCTGGGAATGGGAAATGGTACGCCTTATATTCGAAGAAATACCATACAAAGTTACTTGTCAGCAGCCTTCGTTATTTTCAACCTCCTGACGTCAAGAATGATCACTGACTTGCTTCTCAGCTTCTTTTCGTTTTTCCAACCACTAATTTGCTGCATTTGATGAACGGCTTCTGTTTTAATGATGCGCTACGGCTACTTAAATAGCTGCTAAGAATATTCCCAAGCTGCTAATAGAGTAACTTTATTACTAAACTGCGACACTCCAGGCCAATGTTGCTACTTTGGACTCAGATCTAGCAAAATTTTTAATACTTCAATTTTGATAACATTAAGAATAGACGAGTTTTAAAATACTTCAAACATAATAAGCAAAAGTGTATGTTTCTCTTTATTGGCGAAAAAGGGATCCAACCACGATACGTAAAGATGAATGATTTCATTGATGGTTTATGCACTAGAACGTGAAAACAGAAAGATATCGAGACACCAAAAATCGGAAATACGTTCACAGACATGAACATAACGAAGCAATCAAGATATTCGAGGTAATGAACTTTGACACATAACAAGCAAAGTAGAAGCATTAAGTCAGAAAATTTCTTCTCCGAAGGCCAGAAAAGGAGAGGACAAGGCTAATGTAGTCAAATTCCGGTGCTCCAATTCTTAAATTGCGTATTTCGGATTGGTACTGGGGAGGCATGCAGGTGATTGTCCCGTTACCGATCATTTTTAACTTAGATTTTTCGATATTTTCCTCAATTTTATGAGGCGAATGCTGGGATGTTAACTTAAGTAAGCCACTGGACAATATCCGGGATAGATGCTCACCGAGGAACGTCATTTCTCAGACATGCGACAGGCTTAAACCATAGCTTAGAAATTAACATTTTAAAAGAGAAATGACGATGATTACTGAACAGCTATGTTGAATTTCCCAAATGTTTGCAGCGAAGCAATGAAAAGTTTTAGTGGACTACAAAGGTATAATTACGTTCATACAGTTTCTGTATTTGGAACATTATATGACAAGTTAGAGTTCATTGAGATGATCCCGGCCAGGACACTGGAGACTTTCTCTCAGTGTTCCCTGCCGCTCTGAGGTGCACTCAGTCTCCTATCAAATTGAGTACCACAGTGTCCTTGGTATTCCTGGGCGCCTTGGGAAGATAAAGGCAGTCGAGCGTGGGACTGACCACCCACCTCACTTCGTACCGAAGGTCAAGAAAATGTGGAGTGCTACCTCCACATTCCCCATGTACCGTTCACGGCTCATGCGTATCGCACAGGGGATAGCTTTTATTTTTACAAACATACTTAGGCATATAAATATTCATATAGGGTGTCATAACAATTACATCAACAACGTTGAGTATACACGTAAACTAAAGCTATTTCTCAAAATAGGGGCTTTAAACCCGATTTGATTGCAAAGCGAAATTATATTTTCCATTGAAGTAAAGATAGTTACTAATTTATAACTAAAGACCACCGTATATTTATACGTTTGTCTGCAAATGTTCAGCAAGCTCTTAAAATTGACACCAGGTGACTCTCCTGTTTTCTAACATTCTGTCCTCTGGCGACGAGAAAATGAACTTATAGCAAGTAGGTTCTTTTCCTTCAACGAAAATAACTTGTAATTATACCGAGGCTGTCCTTACTTAAACATTTAAAAAGTTGAAAATTTGTTATTAAACAGAGTACGCTATAGGGGATGTTCTAGTTAGAATAATGAAATATAAGGTGAGAAAAGTCTTAATACACACACACACACACACACACAAATCTTCACAGAAAAGTAAGGTTTTGTATAGCAGTCCTACTTTTCAAGAGCGTTATTTCAATACCATACATACCATAGAAATAAATGAAACCTTAAGAAGGTTACATAATACAAATTCACATTTCTCATTTCTATGGAAACTTCATTTCTTTGCCTACTGTATTTCGTAAATATATGTGTATTCTTTTGAAGGAAAAAAAAAATGAATGAGATGAACCTTTGCTGAAAGGGAAAAAAAGCACACAGAAAAACACTCAAGTCTACTCTGAAATATTATATTCTTCTCATCACAATGCTATAGCAAGTTGGAAACAGAAGAAGAGAGCATCTCTAGTTTGAGACAACGAGATTAGCTACTGAACAGAGACACAGAAACAGAAAGAGAGACGAAACGATTAGATAAAGCAACGGGGTAAAATAAAATAAAAAAGACATGAGAAGGAAGAGAAGAAAAAGAGAAGAAATCAACTTATTTTGTCGTCATGACAACCATTCTCATAAGTCATTACTCAGGCCTTTTTATCTTGTATTCATCTTCTCCGGAAAAGAAGATAGACAAAGCTACATACAAAAAAAAAATGTAAAGAAAAAAAAAGGCGGTTCCATTGTCAGAAGAAATGAGATGAAACAGCTTTTTGACTCTACTATTAGAGACGGTAGTCGAACAAAGGACTCTTTTTGTTCAAAACTATGTTCTTTTTTTTTTATTTATTCCTTACGCTAATTTATTGAAGGTCTTCTAGGTTTTTCTTTTGTCATCCACTAATGTAATTTGACTCTCAGAAAAAATGTTCTGCTTCTCTGTTTCTACGTAAAGTAACACGTAAAAATTTGTTACAATAATTTTCTTACTTATCTCACATTATTACAAAGAGCAAAAAAGAGAATGTTTTTCCCTAACACTCCTAGAAATATGGAGATTTCTTTTCTTTAATATTATCTTACCTTTGTGAGTGGGAGTTTTATCTTAAATCTAATAACAACTGGCAACAGAATTACGAGACTAGGGGAGAAAATATTATTTATAAGTTTGAAATATAGTAAAAATCATGATGCACTAATCCAAACTAAAGTTACTACTTTCAACATAATACTCCCTGGTTCACAAGGTAACTGCGTCATTTGTCCTGAAGCTTACCGATACCACTCAAGAGGAAAGAAAAATGCTAATTGTACACCCATTTTCTAACAGCATTCTCTAACCTACTCATTACTTCTAAACTTCTTGCAGCCGAGAAAGTTCTTTCAGTGGACCGAGAATGGTAACATGGAGCAAGGTCGAGGCTGTACGGAGGCTGAGAGAGAAAACTCCACCTATGTGGGTGGAGCTTGAGTCACCAACCGAAGAATCTACCGGGTGAATGTGATATTTTCACGTATTGAAGGTGGCGTTTAATACTGTTTTCACACTACGTGCACTGATTTTCAAAACAGAAAACTATTCATGGACAGTTATTCTTCTGTCTCCCTTGATAACTATGTTACATGAACAATGTTATCGTTCTGTTCATCACGTTTGAGGCAAATATGATTCAATCTTGATAACTTTCCGCCATTTTTAAACATGTGGATTCACGTGTACATTCTGACATCTTTTAATACATCTTTATTGATGGACCTTTTGACTCTGGTACAAATTTCCGACGTCTTAACACCTTGAAACGTCAGAAAGTGTGTTATTACCTCTTCCACGTTCACCCCTTTCCTCTATTGTGCACACTGCTAACGAACCCTGCGTCAACCAGGATGTTTTTGATGAATGACGCTAGAAAGTCACAAACTACCGACTACTCCCGGCAACCTTGGTTTATGATCTTCACTGTTGAGTTCTTGATCTTTATGATTGATAGTTCTCCGCAGTCCGCACCTCGTATTTAATTTTTGATGGCGCTGGAAGTTCAACATTTCGACGTCTGAGTATCTTCATAGGAATTCAACAAGAGATACAACATAATCGTCGAGCGTCCTTTTTTTTACCTGCGTGAACATAACTAACTTAACCTATGACATACGGAACTCGTAAGTTCATCGCCACAGTAACATACGTTCACCATAAGATTCTCTAATGGGCAAGGATAGAATCTATTCCTTGTAATTCTAACCTGTGTAAACATACAAATGAAAAACCTGACTTCCTAGAATTACAAGGAATTACAGTGGACTTTTACCCATTGATATTGTTAATGCGTTTTCACACTCCCCCCTCCAAAAAGAAAAGAAAGAAAAATGGTCGTCTTTTAACTTCATTGTGTCCATTTTTTCGTCTGTCAATAACCGCTAGCGCATCATAATCAGACCGAGAGAAACTCATTTCAGATTTGACTACAGAGATCTTCAGAAATCTCTCTTTTGTTTCAGAGTTGAGTTGAGCGATCTCGATTTGTATGACCTTTTAAATTGAGTGCCTCCATATTTATAGCAGTTTCTTTTTATCTATTTGTTTAGATCTCCTCATTCAAAGAAATCACGCTAGGCGTTGTGATCGGGTCGGCCTTAAGTTGTGTTTATAATAGCTTGTTCTCTTCAATTTGTGAACAAACAATAGCGTAAACTGTTTCCGCTATTACAAAAAATTTTCACATTCTTTTCTTTAGTTCACAATGGTTCGTGGTGTCCTCAAACCTTGGAACGTTAATTTAACTCATTTTCCGACGTCATACGATGATGAATTTTTGTACAGCCACGTAAGTCTGGTGAGAGATCCATTGTTACTTTCATATATTTCTATATATTTATATATTTTAAAAGCATATTTTAATATGAACTTCTTAATCCAAAAATAAATACTAGCCTGTGTTTAACTGGTTGCATAACACTTCATGATTTGGGTCGTAAAACATTTAGCTTGAGAAACTGTATCCGAACACCGAAATAACTCGAAAAAAAAAACTTTTTACAAACTTACTTTCCTTAAATAATTCGTACTAAAAAAAATGCTTATGCACGAATAAAAAGAAAAGTATGGGGCGCTCTCTCATATACAGTCACTTTATAAATTATTGTATTGGCGCGCCCCATGCTTTTCATTTTATTCATGCATAAACAAAATTATTTTTTAATTTTTAGTACGAATTGTTTAAGAAAAGTATATCTTTTTTTAATTTTTTATATGTACTGATTAAACTGATGACTTTAGATTAACTAAAAAAAAAACGACCCTAATTTATGCTACCAATGGAAACTAATTGTCATGTTTAATACAAGAAGAGTCTTAGGAAGTCAAAATGAAATTAATATTTAGTCACGAGAAATATCGAAAATTTTCGAACTAAAAATCGCACAGTTCTTTTTTTCTTACGTTCAAAATCGCACACCTTTTTGTGGGGTTCAAAGTCGCACAACTTTTTTAGGTTCAGAATCACACAGCTTTTTCCCCTATACTTTTTAAACTAAATCTAGTATTTAATCATATGGTTTCTTTACTCTTTTTTCCCCGTCCCGTTCTTTTCAAGTTAAATGATTCACATTATATTCAGTCGAAAGAAAGAGGAGGGAGAAGAGAGGAAATATGTCTCTGGTGGTGGAAGGACGAGCCTCGCTTGGTCATCGTTTATAATGGCCATAGGATAAGAGAGGACAGTTTCACTTTAAGGGTAATAATGTTTCCGTTTACGAGTGCGGTTGAAAACAGAAGAATATTAACAATTTCTCTTGGTTTTTTCTCTCCTCTCTACACTTTTTAACTTTTCCCCCATGGATGTGAAAAATAAAAGACAGAGACGCGAGCAAAAAAAAAATAATCATTTACAGTTATGCATTATTCAATATTTGAAGACGAGAATATGAGTCTCTTCTGGCGCACTTGCAGTCTTTGTGCAATGTGCAACACAGTTTTATAAAAAAGTATAAAAAATTCTACAAGTTTGGTTGATGTTGCCAACTCAATGCTAGTCAAAGAAACGAGCAGTGTTGCTAAGTAGCGTTTTTAATAAATACCCTTAAAGAAATGCTTTATATAGCCACTTCTTGTATAACATTAATCTTCATCCATTTTGTATTCTATTATCATTATTATTATTATTATTATTATTATTGTCATTATTATTACAGGCCCTCCAAGATAACTTTAACGTTCTGCACTTGCCGCTTAGTCTACTATTTTTATTCCTTCACATTTTGTATGACATCATTTCCCAAGTGTTACCAGCAAGCACTCTTGTGGCTGCCGGAAGAATATCGTCGCAACTGTAACGTAACAACTAGCAATAGGCCCTGCGAACACTGTCTTAAATTAAGAAAATATATGTAAAAGTTTTTTGTTAAATCAGCCTGAGCCTACAAATTTCAATCAGTTAAAACATTACACAAAATGTTATTGTTGTGAGAAGAATGGTCATATAACTAGAGACTGCATAAAACATAAAAGATCATACTGATCATAAAAGATCATACTCATACTTCTCAAAGGGCTGAAGTCGTCTAGTATGAAAATTAATTACACAAATTCAACTTTTGTGTAATGCGGATAAGAAGAAGAGCTGGATAAACTTCCTGTAATCGCACCGGTTCAAGAACTCGCCTGAATTGATCCAAGAGGGTTTAGGTACGTTGTTATCGTTCTTTTGATCCCCATGTGCATGGATAAATCTTTTAATTTTCGTTCTCTACCAATTGAAAATGGTGTTCACATTAAAAATAATACAAATTGTGGTGGCATTAATTAGCAAGCACATACGTTTTACTAATGAAGACGGGAAGTCGAAAGACCGGAACTATTGATGAAAATTAGCAGTTAGAATTGTTACGACATACATATACGTCGGGAGCAATATTACACAGTTATTTGTTGAATAGATGTGTGTAGCGTTACACATATTTACTTCTTGGTGCGCGTGGCCTTGGGTTCGAGTATATTGAGGACTATTTAACGGAGTTGTCAGGAACCCTCTTTACCAGAAACTGTAAATCACTTAGAAGCACAGCAGTTTGTTTCGACCATTCGTAACAATTCTTATTGATGATATTTCACAAATAGTTGTAATCTTTTCACATTGTTTTTATTTTCTTCTTCATTATTTAAATGTTTGTAATTACTAATTAATGCCACCATAATATGTTTTATTTTGCCTGGAAACACCATTCGCAATAAGTAGTGAATGAGAATTTAACATTCCTAGCAAAAGTTCTGGTAGTTCGTGGATTCGAACCCATGCACATGGGGATCAAAAGTAAGATATAAACGTGTCTAAAACCCTTCGACCATGGGAATTACGTTGAACAGCTTTCAATTCATGAAAGTTCTTGTACCTCTGCGATTCGATAATAGGAAGTTTATTCTGCTTTTCTTTTCTTTCCGCATTTCACAAAAGTTGAATTAGCGGAATTAGCTCTGAATAAGGCTCAGAGCGAGTCTCATAATCTTATAATCCCAGGATAAAGTAAATAATGGCCATAACTATGGAAGGTCGGAGACCAGGTGTTTCGAAACATTTGTCCACTACTATAGAGACGATCTCTACAAAGTTGGGACCGGTAGCACCCCGTATCAAAGACCCACATTTAGGACGTTTCATTTTTTTCATCATTTCTTCGCACTGACCACGTTTCCATGCGAGATCAAATGACAAGTAATGTATCTGATTTTATAATTCATCAATAGATGGCAGAACTGACGCGTCATATTCATTCACTTGTTTCTTGACACATCTTATTCTGACACAGCTTACAATAAATAGTTTTATGAAGAGCTTTTCTCTAGCTATAACTAATTAAAGAGATCTGGAGCAAACGGATTTCACTTTAATATTCTCTGTTAACCCTGGAAGTAATGCGCATAACAAACTTCGAAGTTTTACAATATGAAGTAACAAATTTTACAGGTTATATGCAGACTCAAACCTAGCCTAGTTGTGTGTTTTAAGCGTTATCGATGACCTCGTATTGCATACGTACGAGCGAGAACAAAACGTGCTCGACTACAATAGGATCGACGGCATTTCTCAGTGCCGGAAGGTACGAGTTACTTTGAGAAAGCAGTCATTGCACAGAGACTGATCATCATCTATCTCATTGTATCATGTCAAACCCACACAACAAATCATCATCCGGCAAACATGTATTACCAACAGTAGTACAGCGATCTACATCCTCTAAATCAGCATCATTAGGAGCAACACCAAAACATAAATGGAGTACTGAGAAACTCGCACGTTCTAGCTCACAATCACGCTCACCTGATATTCATCGCCAAGGAAGCTCACAGTCACCACCTTCAAAGAAGTTTAATACACGCCAAGACTCCGATACAGATTCAAATCATGCTCATCAAATATCTCTCACCTTCCGACCATGAAGACCTACAGAGTTCCAAGATCTCTTCAGCATTTAATCATTCATTTCTGTTGACAAATTTCGATACCAAATTTCAAACACCAAAACAATTATTCACGCAATTTCTGAAGTATGTACCTCGAGACACCATCTCTCGCATTATACCAACCAGAAATGGAATAATTGTTCAGTCATCCGACGCCAAACTTTCTACAACCATCCGCAACAAATACAGTTTTGAAATCTTCGGAAAACATGCTAAATTGACACCACTAGCAAACAAACAGATACGCAGCCACCGCCACCACGTAAACTTCCTATGCTATTTGTAGTCATTCGAGGGGTAGATTTAGACGTTACAGACTCAGAAGCAGAAGACGAATTAAGGCAAGATGGACACATTATCACCAAATGTCTAAGGATCAGAACACAACAGGGTACATTTAGCTATATGGTCAGAGTCTTAACAAATCTTCAACAAACCATTGACAATCTTCTACAAAGTAGAGGCGCATACATCTACAGAAAACGCCATCGAGTCGAAACATCGCGAACTTCACCACCTCTTCCTGTGCGCTGTGAGAAATGTCAAACGTACAATGACCATTACACTAAATATTGTAAAAACACCCCCACATGTGGATACTGTTCGCAACAACATCAAACAACAGCTTGCAACAATCTTCAAAATCCACCTAAATGCAACACCTGTAGTGAAGCACATCCTACATATAGCTACAAATGCAAAGGCCGACCTACTCTAGCATCTGACGAACATGCATACATAGTACCATTACGCATACATGAGAAAACAACACAACCACCTATCACTTCTGAACAACAGCAAATCACCATTGAACAAAATTTAGCAATCATCACCCTCGCCTTACAAAACACATTTCCATTTGATAGATCTAGACTTCTTCAAGAAATTCAATCTGCGGCAGCCACCATTTTCAAGCTAAACTTCCAAGCAACATATTCAGGACCCTACGTTTATTTCTCTGCATATCCAATGAATTCTCCAGACTAGCATCCCTATTCCTTTCACATTGTCATTCACGAATATCATTTCATCTATCATCACCATTGCAGCACTGTAATCATCAATGTTCGACAAGGGCTCATCTGTTTTGCCATCAATGTCTAGAGTCGCCCCTAGACGAGAAGATAATCACACATCTGTTCTGTCCATTATTGTGACGTATAAGTGTACATCATCACCATCCTCCATCACATTGTCACTCTGATCACCATATCTGTAAAATGGTTATAAGCGCAAAGCTTATAACATCCTGATATTTTTGATATAATGATATAATAAATAAATTATAAAACATGCTTCAACATCCCTTAGACCATCTAACTGACCTCTTCCATAACCCAACTAGTCCTCTATAGTCTCCCTCCCGAAAAGAGGGCATAACTCTCTCAGCGGATTTTAGCCACGGCCTCACCGCGGCTCATTTGTAAAAAAAAAAAAAAAAAGAGCTATATGTTGAGATAAGATAAGTCTGCAGGTGAACGTGTTGAAAACAAAATATATTATAACAAGTCAAAACACAGAGGATGACGCAAGTAAAGACCTAACAATTAAGAATGAGCTCATAGAGACAGTAAACAAATTAAAATACTTGCGAGCAAGAACGATGTTACGGAAGAAGTAAAAAGTTGCTTAACCTCTGGCAACTCATGTTTCTATTGTGTTCAAAAATTCCTAACTCCACGATTAATATCAACAAAGTTAAAACTGAAAATATATAGAACTGTTATTTTGCCAGTAATTCTTTATGGATGTTGCGAAAGTTGGAGTATGAACCTGGCAGTTGAGAATAGATTGTGTGTGTTTGAGAATAAGATTTTTTAGAAAAAAATATACAGAATGAAACGGGACAAGATGACAGGAGACTGTATGATTCCACAGACTGTATGATTCACCTAATATTATAAAAATAATAAAATCAGAATGGGCAGCCATGTAGCTCGGATGGAGGAAAACGAAAATTATATTACATCGTGGTTGGGAATCGAGAAGAAAAGATGTCATTGGGAAGACCAAGACATGGTTGGGATGGCAATATTATAAGGGAATTTGAAAATGTAGATCTTCGTGGTGGATCTTGCCTAGGATAGAATCCAATGGCGAACGTTTATTACTGCGGAGATGATCTTTGTCAGTTCTGTAGGCCATAGAGTGAGTTAATATGTTATCGGAATGGAATTTCATTATTTCTTGAGAGAATGATCCAGGAAGTGTTCTTGTAAGATGTCCTCAATATAATTCAATGCTTGACTAAACTCAGCACCAAGTTCTTGTGAAATGCTGTTATGTCTTGTGTTAATTTTGTGTGTTTATTTCAACTCTTGAAGGAGAAATGAAATTGAAAGCAAATACATAATCTAAGGCGAATTCAATAACTCAAATGTTCGTAGTTTCAACATGCATTAAGCTTTATATGTAAGCTGGTTTTCTTTGGTTTCGAACGAACAGGGACATTGGTTCTTTTCAGAACGTCCTATTATGCTGTACCAATATTTGAATTATACGTATTGCTAGATGAAATAAACTAGAATGGGAGCATGCGTGGCTATTTTTGTTCCTTGCACTCACAGGTTGGGAAGGAACCCAATGATCTAAAAGAGAAAATTGTGCTTTAAAGGGAACCAAATCCGATGTTATACCTGTAAATTTGATAATTCGCCAAGATGGATACTCTTCGAGGGTTTTCCTAGGTCCTACGTGTCAATAACAAGATATCAACCGTCGTTCAAATCATCCATTATTACCATTTGACCATTGTCGAAAAAAATTAAAACACTTGAGAAATATATTTTTCATAAGCTGCAATATGTGCGTACTACTAATACTACTACTACTACAATTAACCTACAATCACCACAACCACCACCAATGCTACCATCAGCATCGTTATAGCTGCTCCCCATAAGCAAAAGTCGGCGGACCGACAGTGGGCCGCTGTCAGCCGGCTGAATTTTGCTTGTGGTCACCATTACAACATAGGTTGAACGTTGTCCAAAAATAGCGCATCATCTCTAACAGCAGCAGCATTGTTAATAAAATGATAATACAGATAATGTGTTGCATTTCCTTCTGTGGATCCCCTCCTCCGCCGCAAATTTTCTGGGAACATGTCTCAACATTACACATGGAAACTTTAAAGTAAATTATCTATTCATGAACTTTCTCTTCTTGAAATTTACTCTGTGGTACTTTCTGGGTATCGGGTTCCAACAAATGACCGCTTAGAAATGCCTGAAGGATCAATACAGCCAGTTCTTTCGTGACGCCTTTCAGAAAATTCTTCATTATTGGCGAAAGAGGCGAGAAAGTATGAAAGTAGTTTTATAATTTCTCATGAATTAAAAATACCTTGATTTTTACACAAGTTACAAAAATTGAGGTAATTTGATTAAACCTTTGTATGTTTTGACGTCTTGAGGGATATACAGTAGAAGTCCGATAGTCCGGCACGTTCGGGACCTGACCGGTGTCGAATTACCGAAAATGCCAGGCCATCGGGCGGTACCTCTTACTACTGGTATAGGTTAAGCCGTACAGCGAAAACAATGAAATGAACATGTGTGTGGTGACAGCCGAGTAAAGTCCGAACGCTTCCGATTGATTCCGAACAATGCTGATTGCGTCCAACAGTAGCAGACGCGTAGTGGACACTTCTGAGTGGTTCCGAACCGCGCCAAGCGCTTTCAACTGTCGTTCACAAGCGTTTACAGAAAAAAAACTGGGATGGTGCTGGATAATCGGGCGTTCCGGACTCTTGGATGCCGGTCTAATGGACTTCTACTGTACGAGTAGTGACGAAAAGAAAATTGAGTAAAACACATAGAAAGGTCGTGAATTAATACGTTACAAGCCAGAGGACAAACAAAATATTTTGTAATCGAAAGGATAACACCTACGTTCACGTCAATTTATTCTGGTATTGCAACACTTGTTTTATGGAAATTGAATGCGGCTATTTTCAGCAAGAAAAGACTATATTTTTGAGTTTAACAATGAATGAAAAACAAAGAACCTTCTACATACAAAAAAAAAAAAAGAAAAAAGAAAAAGAAAAGAAAAGAATATTACAATTCCTCCTGAGGGATATCCTCCTAAGAAGCTTCCATTTTTGTCAGTTAGAAATTGTAAATGAACGAAAAGAAAAAATACGGAAAAGAGAAGAAAGAAAGAAAGAGAGAGAGAGAAAAAAAGACAGAGAGAGAATTGGAAGAGAAGTTATTGTTGGACTACACAATCATGTTCATTCGTCTTTAAAATCCTTCTCTTTTCTCTCTTTTATAACGATTGAAAAAAAAAGTTGTTTTTTTCTTGTTGTTCTGGAGACAAGTTTGTAACAACTCCACCCAGTATTTTTTCCCTCTGGTTACAGGACAAGAAAAGTAGAACAGGACATGGCGTAACCTAAATAAACGAGTAATATATAGGTCATTCATTCCTATAATTACAAGCCGTTCAACTTTGGAAGGACAAGTCCTTCTTTTTAAACTGTGTACTGACGCGTGGTCGAGCGGAGGCGTTTTTCTTTCTTCTTTTTCTGGAAGAGAGCGTCAAAACAAAATAGATATTCCAAGAAATTTGACTGTTTTCTTGGAATAAGAGAATTTTAGAAGTTGTTTGAGAGTTATTGAAGAGGTACGTGGGAACTTGTGACGGTCGAAAGCTTGATAGCTACCCAATCAATTAGTTCTGGTCTGAAATCAGAAGTTCCTTTTCTTAGATGGAAGAACATTCTTTATTTGCTTATAGAGATTTTATAAATTTTGAGTTTGTGAGCTGAAAGTAAGATGTTTAGGCTTTAGAAACAGTTTCTATGTTTGAATAAAAGACTGTAGCAGTTCAAGGTGTTATAGGTCAGGAGTTTTGCCTTATGAGTGTATGTTTTTAGAGAAATGTAAAGTTTGGAATTTAGGAAAGGCAAAGTTTCGGCCAGAAGTCACCATGGCTTCCATGACGGCGACTTGGAACTGCAGGCAAGCTTCGATGGTGGTGATGGTGGTGGAGCTGCACCTCTACAGCTCTTGGTGGTCAGTGAGTTCGAAGCGCGGCAACCGACTTTCAGTAAACTTCGGAAAGACCAGACACAGGTACCAGGAATAACGAGGTATTTAGGTCGTTGAGGATTTTAGCTTTCTGTAGGTAGGATTAGCTTGGTTTTTAGGAAAGCGACGCTAGCGCGACGCAGAAGGAATCGCTTAAGGTTACATGATTGTGTCTGATGTTGGACTGGTCTCTGAATTTCCTAGTCTCAGAGTCCATCTTTTGTACTCCAACTTCCCCGTAGTTCCCGAGATTCTCGGAGAGGAACGAGATATCTCTAGGGCGGAGTAAAACTGTCTCTGTTTCTTCAATTATCCAATAATTTGGTAATTGGGTGGATACGATTCTAATCGTGAAGATTGGATACGTAGTGACGTCATAGAGACAGTCCTCAGTCAGCTGGATGTAAGTCTCAGCTCGTTCTACTTTGCCGAAGGGCTCGTTGTAGCGGAGTCTAGTAGTGATTTGCGCATGCGTACTTACTTCTGGTTCGTTACTTCCGTAGACGCAAGGAGAGGTAATTCTAGAAAACTCACACTCCGGTAACTTCCACTTGTGGTCATTGGATGGTCCTCCATCTGTAGTGGGAGATTATGGTTCTCTTCTAAAAGTATTCCTTCATTGGCCTGGTTTTGCCTTAGGCATAGTGGAGTAGGAATCATCTCGTGGGAAATATAGGTTTTGGAATTTGGGATTATGTGTCTTGAATTTCAAATGTGTTTAACGAGCCTGTATCTTACTGTCAACTTCTACATCTTTGGAACATTACAATACGGGAAACATAAATTTGATTCACAACTTAGCATGGTAGGAGGTTACATTGGTTACACTCAGAACAAGAAGTTTACAGATAAAAGAATCTTGGTAACACAATACAATTTCTGTATGGTTGACACATGTAACATATGAACGTTGTACACCTATAGTTATATCTTGCTCAAAGAATCTCTGTGTTGGATACAACATAGGGAAATACAAATCACACAAAAATATAAATTTGACATTTCCTCCAGTGAGACATATCCTTTCTTATTTCAAGGATTATTTTAACAATAGATACACAGAATGAAAAAAGAAACAAAAAAAACATAAACGTTGCATTTATGAAAGAAGTATAAAAAGATATCATTTCCGAGAAAGCTCAAATATATGTTCGTGGGAAAGGGTTGATTTCAATCGAAAGGAAGAGTTTATACCGAAAGCAAAAGTGACTAAACTGTCCTTGACTATATGAATTGAAATGGTTAAATTAAGTACAGAACAAAATTATGACTTCGATGCTGTTTTGAAGAAACACAACAAAAAATATAAAAGAAGAGGGGTTTCTTTCTTAGATACGTGGATAGGAACAGAACGAACGATTTACAGTCCTCCTGGGGTGTTTCCAGAATCTACCTGAGGTTGGGGAGAAAAAAGAAAGAAAAAGAGAACTTTCGTTTTCTTTCTGGAGTTGACATTGAAATAAAAAGCAAAAATAACGTTCAATTGTAGTTTGTAAGTGAAGAAGGAGAAAACAATTCAAATTGCAAAGAAAAAAAATTGAGGGTGCAATTTGAGCTTACTACAGTACTTCTTTTTTTTAACAATGTCCTTCTTTTTAACAAACAGTGAAGAACTAAGGTAAATAAAACGTTTCGTTTAGACTCGCTTAGTCAACCTTCCATGTTCTTCTCTCTTTCCGTCTTTTCCTACCTACGTGGGGGTCGACGTTTCTGATAAGTGTTCTCCACAAAGCCCTGTCTTGAACTTCTTCCCCTGGCAGACGTTTCTCACCGATATCGTTCTTAACCCTCTCCATCCATTTCCTCCTTGGCCTCCCTCTACCTCTTTAGCCTCTACTTCCATTACAATCACTCTTCTGACTACAAAGTCGTTTGCTTTGCTCATCATATGTCCATACCACTGCAGTCTTTTTTCTTGTATCTTCTTAGTTATCTCTACAACCTTGGTTGTTTATCCTACTCTCACATTTCTCATTCTTCTTCTCTTGTCTCTTCTTGTTATCCCACATATCCAGCGCAGCATTCTCATTTTGGTAACATCCAATATATTTTGCTGTGTATTTTTTCTTTATTGACCATGTTTCTGCTCCGTACATCATTGTTGGTCTAACGACTGGTTTGTAAACAATCCCTTTATTCTTCACCGTGATCTCTTTATTCTTCGGCGGTCGCACAGAACTTCACATACTTTTTCCATTTTCGACATCCCTCTTGCATTCTGTCTGTTATTTCCAAGTCCAAATGATCATTTCCAGTAAGAGATGAGCGTATCCTCCCCCCACCACATACACACAGTATTTAATCATTCTTCTTGCAACCTCACTTGTCCTCATCACGGTTCTTCTCCGTTAAACTCAAAATTCTCCGTTTTCTTTCTATTAATTTTTAGGCCTCTATCTTTCAGAGACTTCCTTCAACTTTCTACTTTCCCTTCAAGTTCTGCCTATTAGTATTGCATAGTATAATATCAACTAAGAAATTTGAAATCAATACCGCAGAACCGTGGTTACCCGAATCTAACGAGATCGAGATCGCAATATCGATAAAGAAACTGAAAAATTTCAAATCACCAGGAATAGACAATATTTCAGCCGAATTAACTAAAGCAGGAGGAACGGCACTAATCCAGGAACTGGATCAATTGATAAACGCTATATGGAGAAAGGAGGAGCTTCCAAAGGAATGGAAAATCTCAATAATAGTTCCGATTTACAAATAAGGCGATAAATCGGACTGTAATAATTACCGCGGAATCTCGTTACTTCCAACCTGTTACTTCCATTCTGTTAACACGCCTAAGTGTATACGTAGATGAAATAATTGGAGATCACCAATGTGGATTTAGAAGAAATAGATCCACGTTGGACCAGATTTTCGCCTTGTAACAAATCTTGGAGAAGAAATGGGAATACACTGGGACGGTTCACCAGCTCTTCATTGATTTTTAAGAAAGCATATGATTCAATCAAAACAGAAAAGTTATACAGTAAGTATCCTCATACGGTTTGAATTCCCAAAAATCTTGTTCAACTAGAAAGAATGTGTTTCAGCAACCCAAAGTCAGATAGTTTCGAGATTCCCAAAGTATTGAAACAAGGCGATGCTTTATCACCCCCACAATTTAACTTAGCATTAGAATATGCAAATTTAAAAATTAAAGGGGACAAAAAAAAGGGGACTATCATTGAATGGTTTGAATCAACTGTTCGCATACGCGGATGATGTAGATTTAATAGGGGAAGATATAGTGGAACTCAAAGCAACACCGATGTCTTAGTGGAAGCGTGCGATGAAATACTGTAGGTCTACAGATAAACATAGATAAAACAAAATACGTGATAACAAGCCGAAACACAGGGAATGAAGGAAATAAAACATAATAATAATAGAAGAGATCATAAAGTTCATCCCAGGCTTGTGCTTTTCCTCTAGCCACTGCTTTCTTTGCTTCCTTATCAGTCGCTTAGAAGTTACGTTTACCCTCCTCTTTCTCAGAAGCACTTCATTTAGTTTTAACTCTTCTCTTCGCTTTAATAGCTTCTTGCCCTTTATCCTTCACCACTACGTCTCTTTTCCCGTAGGTGTTTGTTACATTATCTTTTCTACGCGCTATATGCGCTTCCCGATTGTCTTTTGTTTATTTGTTCTCTCAGCTAATGTGTCATGACGTCATGAGTTGGTTTTCTTTTACCACGAACTGGTGTCGTCGTTCACCAGTTCGAATGCGTATTGTTAAGTTGAATGGTTTATTAATATTTGTCTTTGTGTAGTTCTGAAAGTTATGCAAATTGTTATGAAGGAAACCAATATTATGAGAATTGTGGATTATGTGTTCTTCACTATTTCATTGCTGCTATTCTATTTCGATTACTAAATGGTATTTGCTGTGGATACTACTTTGAGCTTGGATTTATTTGCCGGTAGTATAGGCTGCCATTTGCATGATCGAAGAAAGTGTATAGTTGAATTATCTACGGTTTTTGGATTGCCTTTGAGCCGATTTAACTTATATTTCTATTAGTATACATACATAATATTGGGCGAATCTGTACAGTGAAGCATGGCCAACAGGACAAACATTAACAGTGAGTATTATGTAATATATTTTCTTGATATTGTATATGTAGTTACAATTTGGTTGTGGAATCGTTTTTGATAAAATAAATGTTATTTGTTCTAATGAACTTTTCTGGATATATGTTAACCTATTTGTGCTATATCAGCCGCAGTGAATTAACTAAGAATTTTCAGCTTGGAAACACTCGGATTGATTGATTCAGTTCACCGGAATTGTGGTTATGCTTGTTTGTTCTTTCGTTTTGTATTATAATGTAAGACGCTAGAAAGACTATTTGACACAAGTAATCGGGAGACTGAATGAATCAAAGATCGCTTGATACAATCGTTTCTGGGTTTAACGACCTTAAACTGGATTTTTCGTCAGTCACAATTTTTTGGTTTGACGGTTGCTGCCTTATTGATCGTGATTGCATTAGGCATTCGCTATATGTATGGATTGTTTTAAAAATGAAGTTCGAAAATCAATTTATGAGCAAATTTGATCGCGATCTGTGGTCCAGTCGAGATATCCGGATTACATCATTGTATCGGAAGGGGAAAGTTTTTGTTACATCGGGGAGATCTTTTCTGAAGTTCTACCCGAAGAATTCTCTGTGGTCGTTAGCATGAGCCTACTGTTTTCATTCCACCATTTTTGCACATCCTCTTCTTGCAGATTTATTCTTGTCATAGCCTCTTCTCTAAAGAATTTTCTTACTTTCTCCTCTTTCAGTCTCCACCATCAAATGTTGGGCTCAAACTCCCAGTCCACAAACAGCACTCTGTATTGCAGGACCACCCTTTCACCATTTATTTACCTTGCAGCTGTTAATTTCCTTAAGATGTTCACTTCGGCACAAGATAAAATTGATTTGAATTTCTTTTCCACTACTCTTGTAAGTTAAAAGATGCGTCTTCTTCTTCTGGAAAAATGTATTACAAATCGCCAGACCGAATGCCGTTCGAAACGCTGGCTTTATCAACTCGGCATTCCATTCATACCAACTCCCCTTGTTTAATATCTATGGCTTTATCGCTTTACATTTTTTTTTCTTGTGTTGCTTTTCGCTCTTCATTTCATTTTCATCCTAGTTGCTTGCGCGCATGAATACCTTAGGAATGATGAGGTAATGCTTTTCTTCTTTCTCTAAGGGATATTTGGAACGTAGAAATAGGACCAAGTTGGATAAATTGATCATCCATTCAATGGATTATCTCTTATAAAAAGCTTTGCACGCGAAAATGTTAATTAACGTTTTCTTTCGTTTCATTGTGTTTTCCTTCCGTCTCTTGATATATTTAATAAATTTCATCATTTTTATTTCTCTCGCTGCTGTTTGCTTCGCAGCGATTATCGTTTTGACAGTTGAGGTCTACTTTTGCATCTTGTTAAGATAGGAATTTTCCTCTCCCTGCTTTGGATTGGACGAAGAGTGAGTAGTTTGATATCAAGCAATGCGCGCAAGAGAAACGCGCCGCTACTTTTCTAAAAATGATGATACAGATATGGAAGAGGCTGTATAAATGTTAGGTTAATTAAAGCCACCCCAAACCTTTAATAATAGAGCAAGTTTATTAAAAATTTATTGAAAAACTTCAGACGAGATATTGATATTCAATTAGATTGGTGATCTGAAATACTATTTTAATATTTGCGTAAACACTCAGTATGGAAAAATGGTTTGCATTGTTGTAAACAGCACTTGTGGTTAAATTTATTCTAAATGTTCCTGTAGTTTTTCACAGCTGTTTTTGTGTTACTAGTTTTCTCTTGAGTTTCTTATCTTTACGTAACAATGTAGTAGTGTTTTTTTCCCTTGTATTTCTTTCTCTTCTTCTTCATTTTTTTTTATTAATTACCAGCATTCCAAGCTATCCAACATGTCGTGAACGAATGATGGATAGCTACAACATAATTGTCGGTTATTTCCGTGCATTTCACTCCCTTGTTACGGCAAAATTGATCCCATCATGACGTTGGGAATGCTAGTATATATACAGTAT
>JAGDQP010005652.1:55348-76788 GCA_022664845.1 Lepisma saccharinum
GTATGCTTGTCCGGAGGGGGAGGACGATAGTATAACCAAAGCTGAGAAAGCAGTAGTCAGCTCGTCACGCCCACATGAACTACTCCACCCGGCAGCCATTGTATATTTGCGTATATATATATATATATATATAATCGTATTTGTGTGTGTTTAAAGCATAGTATTCTTTGATATGTGCAATGCACGGAAACACATCAAATCACATTATGCAGAAGTTGTTTAAAGAGGCATGCAATTATTATTTCATTCTCAGCCTACTTTCCGTATTTTTTTCTACTCGTTTTTGATAAAGAAAAGTATATTTCCAACCCGTTTTTTTTTCTCGGTACTAAATCATTGCCTTTCCTCACATCCATTAATAAATTGTCCAATTAATTCACCACACTTTATTCGGGTCGTACTAAGTTAATACGCCTTTTTCACTTCTGAAAATCGTGAAAAATGAAAGTTATTGTACAAGTCTGAAATGTTGCATAATATTAGCTTATGATCCCATAAACCAAGTGCACTATGTGATCCCATGAAATATCTCCTATGTCGCTGGGGACACACACGTCTTTTTACATATATTTTTAAAACTGTAACAGAGGTCACACCTTCATGATCGAATTATTTACCACTGAAAAAATGGATATCGATTATGTTGCATTTTTGTCACTATTTTTCTAATCTACTTGAGCATTTAATATATATTTATAGAAAAATTTGATGGGGGTTGGCAACAAAATGTAAAAAATCCATTGTTTTGAGAAAAAAGCGAAATGTCAAAGTGAATTAGATTGCTCACAACAGTTAATATTGTAGTTAGTTGACCGGTTGTATGTTTTTATAGTAAGGCTTCTCGAAGTAAATAACGTGAGGAGGTGAATATTATTTGAAATGTAAGAACTCAGTTTACAATGCATATATTTCAAGAGTGACCTTCTGTTACATGGTGACCGCCGTTACAATGGCTGTGACCTCCTGTTACTTACCAGTGACCGTTGTTACAATGACTGTGACCTCCTGTGAGTTAAATGTGTCCATACAGCGTGAGCTGCATGATCACCACTTTCAAATACTGTGCAGTACGAAGTGCTTTCTGCTTTAAATATACTTTTATTGTATTTGTACACAACCACAGTATGTAAGGATAGATAAGTTTTTTCTGCACCGATGTGCATGCTTTGCACTTCATCTGAATATTTACATGGATAATTTTCTGAAAAATCGACACGAACAATAGTTTCATTATACTTTAATTGTTCCCTGAGCATCTTCATCTCACGCTGCTTATATATAAAATGGAAGAGATGTTTTCTGTAGGTTGCGAACTGACTTTCCAATTTTGAACAAAATTCAGTCACATTAGAGCTGGTAACCTAAATTTTTCTTGGATTTTTTTTTTTTTTTTTTTGCCAGAAATGTTTTTTGCACAAATTTCCACTCAGAATGAGTAATTTGTTTGCTGTTCTCAGAAGTGACTCCAGCTGCTCCAGGAACATTAAGCTCCGAAAATCCTGGAGTCTCAATATGGCTTTTAGCTGTGACAGGATCCTCAATCGGTTTATGTGGCAGAGTTATATATTGTTGCTGCTTGAACTTCATTTTACTGTCGCATCTTTGACAAGTTCCCAACATGCACTCTTTTCTCTCTTGGGAACACACACTTTTCTCAACATCATCCTGAAGAGTATCACCCACGATATCATTTTCCTTAGCCTTTTTGCAGATTAGTTTCATATTAGCACATAGCAAGGAAAGACAAGTTTCCTATCTGAAGCTTTTGGGGAAACCACATAAAATTATTTCAATTTTCTGAAAGTTTCATAACATATGTAATTATTTGGATACATTCGAAGAAATTTCTTTTACAAGTTTTTTTATTGTATCTAAAAGTAACTGTTTCTGGTGTTGCTCTCTCTTCTTACAAACAACATCTTTCTTTCCATGACACATTCTTGAATTTGCTTCATCAAGATAAAAATGTAACATCAAAGGAGGCCGGAGCTTTATTTAGCATTGATATGCGACTGTTAAGACCAAGTAGTTTCCCGAGCTTCTTTGTATTTAATAAATCCGCCAATGAGATTCTTAAATATGTTAGGAGATAAATATAATCCTTTAATCCACTCCACAACTTCGATATTTCTACGTGACTTTTCATCACTAATTGTAATATTTAATTCTTTAATTCTATATATCTGTATCATAAGAAAGAAACTTCAAATTGAAACATGGCGTATCGACGGTCACGCAGGTAACAGCGGTCATATTTTGTATCGCCGGTCACGCAGAAAAACAATCAATTCGTGACCGCTGTTACAGTGACCGCCGTTTCATTTTCGGTCGGTAGCTTCACCTGTCTTGCACACGTGGGCTTCATCGTGCTGCCTCCTTCAGTTATTATTATAATTGCGAATGTGATTTTAAAAAATAGTAGTTTTATTTGCATGAAGGAGTAAACTTATCCTTTAATCAAACGACCGTTGTTACGCTTTTAAAAATCATGTATGATTTTTTAAATATATTTTGCACTTAACCTGTGTAACTGATTGCTTAACTCCTCGATTCAACAGCAGCCACAAATAACATACGCCATCTTACTTCACTTCAAAGTGTTGCCAGTTCTGAACATGTTGTGTTCGGTGAGTAATGACGTCATTTGATGGTATGACCTCCGTTACACAAAAATTTCGAGACATGACTTTGAGAGTCTCTGGTACTTACATAAATTCTTTACGGAATAAAAATTGTAGATAATTTTATATTCCAGTATATTTAGTCCGCTTCTAGAGAAAAAAGGCATACTTTGAATTTGCTGTTTAATTGCAATAATATTCAAAAGGTTCTATTTTGTGTAGCGGGACACGTGACCTCCGTTACATTTCATAAGTTTATCGTTTCAAAAAATATACACCTTTGAAATATTTTTCGTCATAGTTGTCTGTAAACGTAAGGGCACCAGTGGGGATTGTAAATCAAGGCAAATCTCCTTCACTTTACAATTATCTTATCCTATCGAACCCTGGGACTGAAAGTGGCGTATTAACTTAGTACGACCCATTCATAGGTTGAAGACAAGAATTTCGTCATACTTTTTTTATTTTAAAGAAATCTTATTTCGTAAGATGTTAGTAACATGTGTACACGGTTGTCATATTCAAGGTCATACTCAAAAACTTAGCTTTTGCTGATAAGAAATGTTCACGCAAAAGAAGAGAAAATTTAGAGGAAAAGATAATATGTACAGTGATGCCAACTCCAGATCAAAAAATATAACAAAAAAAATGGACTTTGCAAAAGACTTGAATTTGTAGAATTAGGTTCAATGATTATGTGTGTTACACAATACAGAATATAATTCTTTGTGTACATACAAAAATATAAAAACGAAAATGTTGAATATTGAAAAGAAAATGAGTAGATGAGCATTTCTTAAAGAACAAATACTATCCATAAGAGTTATAAAACAATCCACTAGAGCCAGGACTGGCGCTACAAACGCGTCGCCACTTGAAAGTTGGGCGGAAGTATGTTTGTATGTGAGCTGTTATGCTATGCTGTTTGGCATTTTTTGTTATAGTTGTTTGTATTTGAGAAGAAAACGCCGACCTTCTGTGCAGCTTATGGCTGTACTAAAAGATTTAAGAAAGGTAGTAATGTATCGTTTCACAAATGAGTGATCATGTAATTTTATTCCTTGAAAACCATTTCGTTATGTAAGACGGTCTTTCGTGCAGTTTATGTCTGTACTAGAAATATAAAAGAAAACACACATCTTTGATCAGAATTATTTGATACAAAGGTATTTCATCGTGTTAGATCCATAGTTCTAAAACTGTCTCTCAATGTCAAAGGGAAGAGAAGTGTCTTAAAAATAAGCATTCTTACATTCAGAAATAAGATCGTTTTCATTTAGGCCCATTGATAATAAAGTGGTTATATGCGTGTAGAAAAGACTAATAATTATATCTATCTATTCAAAATTTGAAGGCAGGTCTTGACCTGAAGGTCCCAGAGCTAGGTGATCTGATGGTGATTTGCCATAGCCTTCGATGACATGAATTAACGTCCTAAGGACGGGACTTACAGTTTAACGTGGATTCTGAACCACTTGTCCCCCCGCCGGAAATGTGCAGAATTTCTATCAAGTTCACGAGTCGAATGTTGAGTTGGTCCCATAACTAAAGCCCTACAAGCTAACTTCGACTCAGGCACAATGTTTAGCAGCAGGGTTCGAACCTACTTGCTTCCCTTTCCTAACGCGCAATGCTGAACTAAAATTCGCGGCATTAACGTATTCATCAAAGGGGTTGGGTGCTATTGGATCACAAAACATGAGACAGTACCTTTAAATTTATCATGGTGATATTTCCAGGAGTTCTTTTATACTAATGATTGAAGTTGTTAAATAGTGTAACGTTAAATAGTGTAAAATATTACATTACCTACCAAGTTTAACTTTATGATATTTAAGATTTCCAAACGCAATTTCTCGCAAAGTTTCTTTTAAGAAACTAGTAAATGGTCACGTGCTTTTGTAAATAGAACCTAAAGACCATTGACACGATGTGTCGCTTGACTCATGTTGTCATTTAAGAAAATTGCACTTTTTGCCACTAGACCACAACAAAATGAAACAGCATGCAATGTTTGACCATGATGACACGTTCTCCCTTAAATTAAAAGGGACGTGTGTCGTGATTCCTGTTGGAAATCAATTGGTTACGAAATTAACAGGATTGGAAGTTTCCTTTGGGTCACCCTGTATTTATATAATATTTGCATTTGGCAGGGATTAGAGCAACTAATTAACACGCCAACTTCATCAATAACTTTTATCCAACATTTAAATTATCTTCAGTGCAACCTTTTATACAGGGTGGTTCATGAAATCCGTAACAGGGCTATAACTCAGCTCCTACTATACAGAAATCTTTGAAATAAAAAATGTTAATGTGCGGGATCACGTGATGCTTCTGAAATCAGGGGCGTCTCGGGAATACCTCTACGGTGGGGGGGGGGAAGACTTCAAAATTTTAAATGGCAACAGGGGGTTGATTTTGCTAGCATTGACACAAGCGCTAAATTTTAAACAACTTTTAGAGGAACCACTTTTCTATAGCTCATACCGTTTGGCAGCTAGAAGACATAATTGATAGTCAAAATTAACATGGTGTAGATTGTAGAGGGTTTTCATGGTCTTTTGGATGTTGTAGCTAAAAGGGAATAGTAAATAAAGGTTTCAAACTACAGTGAAATACTAAATGGAATATGCGGAATCAAATGGGGGACTTTACGAAAACAGGGGAGTCCCGGAAATAGTTACGGAGGAGGGGATAAGAACTTCAAAATTCTAAATAGAAAAAAATGTTTTGCTTTCTTTGAAAAAAAGAATGGAATTTTGAACAACTTTCCCAGACGGAACATTTTTAAATATCGTCAGTTAGAAGAGCTACTTGGTAAGTTAACTGTTGACCTACTAATTAACTCTTGTAGTTGCCAAACGTTACGAGATATGAAACAATCTCGAAATATCTCCCATGTTACTTCCATATCCCCCATTCACCGTTCACGGTGCGTGCATATCGCACAGGGGAGATAGTTTTACCTTTTTTTATGTCAGTAATTACCAGGTTTTATTACTCCAGAAATAATATCGTATTTGCAGAATTGATCCGAACGATTCTTCAGTGATGCTAACAAAAGCTTGTTGTGTTTTATGAGGAGTTTCTTTCTTGAATATTTTACCAACATGTAAGAGGAGAAACATTCTCATCAAACAGTAACGGTAATGACATTTTTATTCGTATTATGAAGTGAAAAAATGCGTAGAAATAAATGTGAATACGTCTGAAATGGGAAGTAAGTTGTGTGACCCTTGTCAATAAATGAAAAAATGTAGTGAAATATTTTAAACAATCTGGTATTCGGTTGATAGTTAGAAAATGTCTTGAGTTTCTTTAGCACTATCATGAACAAAATGCAGATTGTGAAGGGTTCTTTAGTGTCATAGTTAACTACTGCACATAAGAAAAAGTAGGTTGGATGTGAGTACCCTATAACATGAAATTTTGTAAACTTGCTTGCTTCCGATGCCAATACAATATTCAATCATGGGTTATACGACAAAATAATCCAGTTAACTGTAATTAATTAATTAAAATAATTCGAAATTATCCTTAAATGCACGCAACGCCGCAACTATTTTGTGAAATTTGGGTTGCCTATCTCGCAGGGAGTTTAATATTCATCTATTATTATACATAAAAATTAATTTAAAAGGATTTTTTTTTTTAAAAAAAACACGCTTTTTTAAGATGGACTAAAAAGTAAAAAATAATAAATTGAATTAATCTTATGAACCGGAAAATAAAAGCGTGGGTGCTCTTGCTTACCTTATCATAAAATCATAATATCTAAAGAGAACCCACGCTTTTATTTTCCGTTTTATTAGATTAATTCAATTTATTATTTTTTAAATTTTTAGTCCATCTTAAAAAAGCGTGTTGTTTTAATATCCTTTTTTTATTTTATTTTTTTATTTTAAATGAAATCATTCTAAATGCTTTCGTGATGTGAGGATTAGGATATTTACTGCTAAAACTGATTCATGTCTTGATGCCCACCTTATCGGATTGAGTTTTCTCAATGTGACCTGTTATGGAAGACAGGATATCTTTTCTGTTGATGCTGTGACCGAAGAAAATATATAAAGACTGCAGAGTTGTGAAATAATTGGCTACATTTCTCACACATCTGACAGCATCATTGATAACCAAATTTGAGTTGTGCCCTGCACAGTAGACATGTACAACAACTTGTTCAATTTCTTGTATTCTCTTCTGTACACACATGTAAGCGCCTTTCATGACAGAGGCGACATCATAGCCTTGCCCTCCGCAATTCTTTGTGTCTAAACTAAACCTAATTCTTATAAGCTGTTTAGAATTAAGGCAGAATGACCATTAGCAGTTGGGTCCTTTACATGAAAAAGAACTGAGAAAGGATTCTTTAATTTTTAATATTCTTTTCCCACAATTTCACACCTCCTATGATTTCTTTCATTTCAATCAAGTTTGTACAGCTCATAACAAAGCTAATTTGATCTTGTTTAGAGAGATCGGGGTAGTATCAACAATCAGTGAAAAGAAGTAGCCTTGAGTTTTAAAATCATATAGTTAACCTGAGCCCAAAATTTATTTTAAGACTTTTTTTCTGAATTCATAAGGTCATCGATTCTTTTACTTTCTTCCCAGTGATGGAATACCAAACAGGCGGAAATGTGGTGTTATGATTTACTATGAGCTTAGATTTGTTTTGTTTTTTTGACAAACCCTACCAATCACCTACAACAGTGGCCCGTACCTATTATGAATGACAACACTTCGATGGTTTCTTTTCTTCCCACATCCGGGCTTTGCAGGTTTTTTTCGGCTCATAGATACCTCCAAATGACGTCGTTAGTTTGAGAGTTAGTGATTGGCTACTTAGTCAGTGATTATCCTGATACAAAAATACTCTTTATAAACCATGAGATCCAGTGTGATGCCTGTTGCATGATTTTTGTTTTATTTATTTACTTTCTTTTTCGGATCTAGGCCAAGCCGGATCTACATCAACAGATGACGCCTTGATGCTGCTGGTGTGATGCTCTGTTCGCCCGCACTCAACAGTCACTGAAATGTAGACCTCCTGAATATTTCTCTTTCTTTTATAAAGCAGACAAGATTTCTTTTTCTTTTTACTTTTGCTGCACTTGAAACAGAAGATACCAAAGCAAAAAATCAGAGTGGAGGGGGAAGATATTGCGTCACCGACAAGCACTGCTTTTCGAAATCTTTATCCGTTTTAATAACATTAAGAACCTACCACGTGTGTTCCCAAGATTTTGCGTGCGTCGTTGCTACAGGACTTCTTCACCAATAGAAACAAGGAGGTGATATCTTCACAAAAAGTAATTAAAAAGAGAAACTGGGTCCATTTTGCGCAGTTAATGAAACACATGTGTTGTTGAAAACAAGTACGACCTTTTTTTTTATGTCTTTTAATTCTTTCGGGTTTCTTTTTGTTTTTCGTCTGTATGCTTTTGGTCTCAAACGATACCACTCAGGAATAAGCGATTTTTTTGTTCTTTTTGCACCGAGCAGCCGTAGCTCAGTTGGTGAAGCGTTGCCTTACTATTCGCAAGGTCCTGGGAATAATCCTAGCGGCAGATCATCCTGACTGAAGTTTTCCCAGGGTTTTTCTTTAGTAATACCAGGTAAATGTCGGTATGTACCTATCAACTAGGCCCTGGCCAATACCTTCCAACATCCTTTCCCTACCCTATCACGGCCTGAGCCTCAGATGTCTCAAGGTCATAAATAAAACTAAACATTCTCAGATTTTCCCATAAAATAACTTTTTCCTTTTCGAAACCCGTTTCCATGGTAACAAAAATCAACATTAAAACGCGATTGAACCGATTACAATCAAATGTAGCATGATAATAGCTCAATATTTTAGCCACATTAGAATTTTACGGTTAAAATTCCGTTTCCGTGGTAACGAGACTCGAACCCCTATTAATGTAACATGCGAGAGAGGCTGAAAAAATTCGAACAACCAAACTCATTATGACGATAGCGAGCTTTACTTTGAAGGCTTTTAACCATATTAATGTCCCAAGATGATAACCGTTTCCATGACAATGAGACTTAATTAATAAACATATTTCGCATATTACGTTAGAACGCCAGAACTAATTCCACTCAAACTTTGTGTAATGATCAAAAGTATTACTCTCAATGCTTTTAGCACTGCTAAACATGTTTAGTCATTTTCATGGTAACTAGACTTCATTTTAAAGCACGTATTAGCATATCATGTAAGAACAGTTGAATCCATTTCAGCTAAACATAACATAATGGTAGAGGACATTACATTCAAGCTTTTCACAATATTATACTTTTAGTCACTTTTGTTAATCCTAAAGGAACCGCTTTACTTCTAAACTCGTATCTTGTTTTCGGTAGATTTATCCTTTCATTTCGCACTATTTTAGCTCGTTTATCATCTTTTCTTTTTTACTTGTTTCGTTGGATCTCTCTTCATGACATCTGTTAAGTCAGGGTTATGATAAAAGATGGTGTCTGCATGACAATGGTATATGCATGACAACTGGAAAAAGTTTATGTGAAGAAATAAAATATTCTTTTCAGCCAAGTATCTTTAAAAAATGAATCAGTGGCGGCGCGTGATTAACACACTTGGGAGAAACAAACACAAGAAAATAAATGGAGTAAACAGACTACTGCGTCATGATGTTTATGCAACTACTTAACTTTATGAGAGTCTTTATTGCTCATTGAATGAACAATACATGAACAAAAGGCATAAAGTCTCAAAAGGAAAAAATGTTATCTCTGTAGAGAAAGATTTATCATTTATGAATAAAGAAGACGAAATGTGAATGCAACCATTAAAGTATATTATTTCTAGGTATTTCGTTTTCTTTATTTTTCTTTCTTTAACTTGTATTTTATTTTACCAGTTTTGTTTGACATGTTGCACACAGTTACTTGCACTATTTATATTACGGCTGCTGAAACGCCTTTATGTATTTTCCGTCTTATTCTAGAGCAGTAGTTCTCAACCGGTGTGCCGCGGCACACAATTGTACCTCGAGATTTACTAGGTGTGCTACGAAATTAATGACACTGTGATTTTGTCGGTAAAAAAAAATAATCAGTGAACGTTTTTATTTTACAGGGAAATTATTGGTTAGTTTATTCCTTACAATTAGTGGTCAAGTCTTCCGCATTGTTAGCAACTCGTACTAACGTTAATGTACCGCGGGAACGCACTACAGAAGATAATGTGTCCGCGAACTAAAAGAGGTTGAGAACCACTGTTGTAGAGATACTACGTAAAGATGCAGTCGTGAGGGAAATTCTTTTAACACACAGACAATTTCTTTTATCTAAAATTCCAAATTCTTGAAGAAGCAATTTTAACCATTTCTTCTTTTTATAAACAAAATAGTTCGATGGAACTATTACTACTAATAAATCGAATGCAGAGGAAAATGAACTCTTAATTTTCGTGTGCCTCGAAAGGACATGCTAACAGATTTAAAAATAGTAATCGTTGTTTGGAAACAAATAAATATTTATTTATTTTATTTTATTATTAATAACTACGAGGGTAATTCAATAAATAAGGGCAAATTGTACAGTTTTCTAGCGGCGAGGTCATGATCTTCGCACAATCACTTGTTTCAAGCTTGTCCTGCTATCTCTTGCACGCTGAAAGAACCTACTCTATACAGGAAGATGTATCTTTACGCTGTTGTAGTTCCATGAGGATTTCCAGTCTTATTAAATATGTAGACAGTTTGCACTTAGTTATTGAATTCTCTTCGTATAATTTGAATCCTTTAACAGGATTTATAGATGATCTAATTTCCGAAAATTTAAGGAGTAAACAAGAATATCACATCACCAGTAACGAACCAACCAATAGTCTAGTGCAGAGATGGCCAGCTTCTTCCTATACGAAGGCCAATACATGATGGCTGGTAGCGTCACCGACCGCACACTTTTAAATAGATAAAATAAACTCTGCATTTCTTGAAGGCAATAATTATATGTTTTGGATACGTGCAAAGGTTGTATCCGTTTTTGGTGTTTGCATATATATATATATAAGTGCGAAAAAACACAAAATGGATCTCGACTAGGGTTGTGCAGAATCACAATCCGCATTGTTGACCTCTTGTCATCTTTCGGGTAGGAAATGAATCCGACGCCAATAAAAATCCTGAGGTTTGGAGTCGAAGAACTGTTGTACGGCAGCTTGCAAAGCCTCCACATCTTCAAAGACTTTTCGAGCGAAGCAGTTCAGGAAAACGCTGAGCAGGTGCTACAGTTACGGAAGTAAGTGATGCGGGAGTTGAATAAAAACTAACATTTATTTTTTTTATTTTTTTATTATTTAAATTATATTTATCGGCCAGACAGGTTGTTATGATTAAGCCGTGGCATGACTGAGGAACGGTATGTGGCAGGCTTAGTCTAAAGGGTGCCGTTCTAGTCCATAAATATAAGCTAAATAGAAACTAAATGCCAGATCATAGACTAAATAATTACTAGACTCCCGCAATACTTTTTTTCCCTGAGTGTACGAACTTTCTAATATTGAAGCCAGGAGAACTGAACTCCCAACGAAAGTCTATAATTTTTAACGTGTAATGAGAGCAGCATGTGGCCTGTCATTACCATGCTGAATGACCACTTTCTAGCTATTGACGAGGCCTAGGCGCTTCGATCGCAATGCTGCTCGTAGCCTGTCAAACTGTTGACAGGAGAAGATAGTATTAATTGTTTGGTTTGGTTCCGAGACCTATTAGGGTCAGTTCTACAATCGACCGCTAAACTTCTAGTCAGCACTAAGTTAAGGCCAAGTCTGATTTTGACCAATGAGAATACTCAAAATGAGAGTTGGCCTCAACTTAGCGCTGACTAGACGTTTAGCAGTCGATTGTAGAACTGACCATTAGTGAATTATGCCTTTGATATCCAACCATATACTTAAACATCATCTTCTTGGGAGGAAATTCTGATTTGAACGTCGATGGGACCGTTCAAAAAACACCACATAGTCCTTCGACGCTTTACGTTCCGGTACAAAACCAACTTCACATCACCTGCGATATTGCGTGTCAAGAATTGGTCATTTTTGCACCGGGAAAGCAAAGAAGCACAGCTTGCAACGCGACGTGCTCTTTCTCGTTGAGTTGTACACACCTGATGTAGAATGCTACTACGATCGAACTTTGAGGTGAAACACAGAGACTCGAGACGTCTTTTAACTGCTCCCCTGTATACCTGGAATGTTTCTGCTAATTCTTTTACAGTTCAATTCGAGCTATTTCGTATAGCTCCGTCGAGATCCTCTTCGGAAAATACTGATGGACGTCCAGACCGTGATTGATGTTGGCAGCTTCTCTCTGTCCTTGATTGCCTCTGCTTCTCTCTGTATATTGTATAAATGCTAATTAAAAAGGGTTGAGAAATAAAGAAAAATTAAATTCCATCCTTAAAAAAGTTTCTACAAAGTATATTGATGTTTGTAATATGATGTCTCCCCTGATTTCAGTTTTATGAATGTAATCAATCACTCATTCTCAAAATAAAATGATGCAATTGAAGAGTATGATCCCCAAACTAGTTCACAGTACGTTTTTCAGAAATAGCAAAAATAATGTAGCAAAACTCAGATAGTACATACAAATTCGAGATTTTATAAAACAGCAGGAAACAAATTTTGGAATCGTCGGCAATTATAAAGTAAAAACTGCAGTACGAAATAACACTCTAATTTTAAGAAAATCACAAATGAACTGAACGAGTTTTGGAATCATGCTCTTCAATTTAAGTATGAAACAGTTTTGAACTATGCATTGGGTTGGTGCGAATGGATGCCCGCTACAGATACGTCATGTCCAAAAGCCGAAAAAAAAACATTACCTGGTTAATCAAAGTAGTCGCCGTCCACAGCCATATACTGTCTCCATCGCTCAACCAACGATTGGATTTCGTGGCGAAAGAAGTCAGGAGTCTGCGATGCGAAGAAATCCTCAACTATATATGTTGCACCGCTCGATCATCAGGGAAGGTCTTCCCTCCTAAGAAGTTTTCGAGATGCAGGAAGAGGTAGTAGTCAGTGAGAGAGAGATCAGAGGAATACGGCGGGGGAGGAAGGGTTTCACACAGCAACTCATGAAGAGCCTGTAACGTTCTTTGCGCGATGTGTAGACGGTCATTGTTATGCAACCTGAAGATAAGATAAGATGAATTGTATGGGCGGTAACAGCGCTATGGATGCAACATGAAGACACCATGTGTGTTGACCATTGCTGGACATTTTTGCTGCGGACAAGTTTTCGATGCATTTCATGGAGTTCATAACTGTAATGATCTGCAGTGATGATTTCACGACGCCTAAGAAAGATATAATGGATCATTCACACCATAGACCACCATAGCAGCAACAACACCTTCCGTGAGTGGAGAGGTGATTGGGAACACGGTTCTGGACTTTGATCACGATCCAACCATTGTCCTGACAGTTTATGATTGTCATAGCAGATCCCACACTCAGAGAACTTCACACAGCGATTCTTGTTGGTCGGTGTCAAGTCATGTGGCAGCAATGAGTCCAACTTTTTTACCTTCCCAATCACACGGAAGACGGAACCGCTGGCTGACCGTGGTGTGGCGTATGCCTTACTGTCTGCAATGGCATGTTCAATTATCCAAGGGTCCGCTTCAACGGTGATCCTGATCGGCTCATACGAACATTATGTTGGTCGGTGCCCACGGGGCTCATAGTGCAATGTTGTGCCACCGGAACGAAATATGACAGACCAACGGCGAATGATGCGTTCATTCGCCATTCCTGTCCCAAATGCACTGTTATTATTTTTTTGGTGCTTGCTGTGATGAATGCCCCAGTTTGAATTCACAAAGAAAAATAACTCGCCATTGTGTGTTCTCCATGCTTCACTTTCGTACGACCGTATTCAACACCACATTGACTCCTAACTGTCTAGGTACCCCAGTCTGTTTGCTGGACTTATACAGAGTTTGTGACGTTACACGCGTGACCTCAGTCTATCTCCGTGTTGTGTTGCTGAAGTGCGTTTTCCACCAGGCGTCAAAGCGGTCATTTCATTCGCACCAACCAAATATATTTGTGTTATTAATTAACAATTTGTGTCGGTTGAAAAAAAAATAATTAAAAATAATTAAATAAATATTTCCTGGCATAGAATGCGAAAACAATAATAGTTAACAGTTTTCATCCTTATCAATAGGCCTATAAAATCCAAAGAAGGCAAATATATTCTTTTATGAGTTCAGCAGCTAAACTATATATGCACCAAGTCCATTAGAAGACTGAAGGTGACGTCACTCAGTGAACAATCTTTTGGGGAAAGGAATGAGGAAGGTAGCAACCAGATTCTTAATTAAGACACCACCCTGACATTTGTTTGGTAAAACTGAGGAAAACCTTAGTTAGTCTGGCCGCCAGGAGGATACCAACCCGCGTGCTACCCTGTACTAGCATTTTACGTTCTTCTGAGAATCATATTTTTAAATAATTCTTTTTACGAAAATATTACTCTCTCTCCTCTGCCTATTTATATGTGGGGAAAGGTAGATATAAATTGGAAAATGTATGATCCTAATCTTTTCTCTCTCTGATAATGGAAGTGTCGTAAGGAGTGTTCTTAAAATGTGTCATATGAATTAGCCAGGCGATTTGTTCTAATACATACCTTCCCCATTCTATTATTTGAATAAACCCTTGATTCCTTATTTCAAGAACCAGAAACACTTTCTGCGCAACGGGAGACGGAGAGACGTATCCCTAACACTACAAAATATTAAAGGAAGAAATAGTGTAATTAAAAACGAATAACATCTCCTTCGTTTCAGCAAAGGAACATACTCTTAGTTCCGCAAATCCGTTTCCACCCCACTCCCACCCCCTCTTCCGTGAGATTAAGAAAGAAAGATATTCCACATCCAAGCTTTTTTTTTTTTTGCGCGATTCGTAGGTTGAGAACCATCTCGTTACAACTGATGTTCTTAATTCCCACTCGTTTTTTGGAGGTGTATTTTTATACAAATAAGGGAATTATTCTACTTTAATTAATCACAGTTAGAAAACTGCGGGATAATTACGTAAAAAAATTGTGAAAGGGGAAAAAACACCACCACCATCATCTTTCGTAGCATGCTGATTAAATTTTCTTCTGTTCGCTAATCTTTTTATTTTTTTTTTACATTTCTCTCTGGATGTTCGTTAAATTTTCGCTCCACACGACGGTAATACCGTTTGGATATTACATGTAGTAGTATTAGAAACAATTTCTGTTGTTGATATTTGTCATTTGTTCAGCTGTTTCAATAAATTCCAGTTTGTTTCCCTGGATGCCTGATTAGTTCGTAATTTTCGTGGATAGATGTCACATGGATCGCAACTCATTAATTTTCATGATTGTATTCAACACGTCCAGACCATTCCGTTGAAGTGCATTCTTTTTTTTTTTCGCCTTGTCGTTTATCCCCAACCCCCTTGCTATGTAGTCAAACCAATTTTTACACTTTACTGTATACTTTCTCGTAGTATAACACGGAAGAAAAAGCGTTGGTTTCATTTTTATTTAGATCTGAATGCATACACAGACAATGCCAGCACACTGGCCGAGATTTCCTGGTTTTCACACAGGAAGTGCGTTGTTCAGCAGGGCATGATGTGTCAAAATGCGGTGGAATGAACCTTTTTTTGTGATTGCCAATCTCCTCTTTTGCGCGAAAATAGCAGTAATCGACAATGACAACTGTTAAACAATATTGTACACATCATGTGATGGACAAAACAAAGCGGTTGCTTTTTCATGTGATTAATGAACGAGCTTCGTGAATGAGCTAGTTTTCCCCTCATACGTACATTAACGATTTTGTGACAGGCTTACTTCAATTTCCATATAGCTCTGTTGTACAGAGGTTTCGCTTACGGTGGAATGCACTAAACAAGCAGAAAACAACTATTATGAAATCTTCATTTCGAAACATGAAATGCTTGTTTTGTCTGAAATGAATTCAATTCATTTACAGGCCTTATCGGTCTTTGCAAATTAGTTCCCTATATTTATCAAATTCTCTCTAATTTGTGTTATGGGCCTCGAAACGACACTGGAAGAGAGACGCAAGTTTGAGTTTCTGTTGCCGGCCAAAAAGATAGATTTTTGTACGTGTTCTCATCAGTTCTATGAAATGAATGCCGGTATGGTTCCTATACAAAAACCCTTGCCGCTATATTACGCTTTCTGTCCCCCAAAAAAGTGCTTGTCGAGAGATGGCATGCTTAGGTCATAGTTGCTTCCCAGATCCATAGTCTAAATACAAATCCAACCAAATACTCTGTGCGCACTAACTGAAAATCCTCATCATTGGACCTTGGATTACTATTATCTAAGTGCATTATTCAGTTATTCTTTCTTTGAGTTTTTTTCTTCATCAATGAGTCATATTTCTTCTTCGTCGATGTGTCTCTTACTGTTAGCATTCTAACCTTTTAGTTTTCTTCGTTTCACTTCTTTATATCTTTACTTATTTTCGTAATTTTTGTATTTACAAGTTTGAAGATTATTTCAGCTGTGTTTTGTTCTCTTAATCCCTTTCCTTACTATTCATTTCTGTAGATCAGTCATTTCCAACTAGCCGCTCTGTGACGTTATTGCTTCCTTCTGTTGTTCTCAGTAGGAACACTAGAGGGCAGACCAAGCCACGTGACCTGCTATATTACCCTTCCCATTTTGTTCTCACTGTTTCCTCCAATAGGACTAACGAGTTCCGATGAGGTATATGAACCAGCCTGGAAATGACACCTGTAGATCGTCGATCTATTTGCATTTCAAATCTCTTCAATATTTCTGCAAGCTTTCCTCAGCTAATAAATTGGCAATATTGAATATAGCTAAGAAAGTCAAGGTTCAGATTTCAGAATCCTCAATTTGCAATTCAACAGTAGTGTAAGCACAGCGTATTTTCTTTGCGGTATCTAAGAAGGCTAGAATGTCTAACCAGCACCCACAGTTAACCGGGAATTTCGCAATGTCTGATTTCTGCAAGTTTTCAGCATCATTCAACAGAATGTCTTACTAAAGATCGTATTCTTCGGAAGATCGTACCAGTTGACGTTGAATCAAATTTGTTCAAGCCAGTCTGCCAACTTATTATAGTGAGCCGAAATCGTCAAAACTTGCGGAAATTATGCGAATAACTGCTTAACTTCCATGACGCACGTATAAGTAGCCAATGAGCACTTCTACGCAAGTGTTGCGGCGTGGACGATGGCGGAGAAGTAGCTTTACTAGAGCGCCCCTAAGCTTTGTCTGAATTCTTTTTACTTTGCGGGACACAATTTTTGCTGACTTGCAACTATAATTAATTGCTTGTGGGTATGCTTACTACAAGGTAATTTAAATACATAAGGTAACATTTTTTTTTCATGGCGCCAGGTCCAGGCTATATAGAGAGAGTGTGTTCCAAAACTTTCCAGTTGAAATTGACGATGTGGGATCAGGTGAGTGTTACGGTCTTGCACTGTCTTACCAGAGAGTAAGTAACAACTTCTCACAGTGCCCCTCGTCTCTTCCAGTGGACGGCCAATCGCAGTTTGTCACGTCACGTCGCTCACGTCTCCCTTGTTTCTGGACATTACACCGTCTGCATAGACCTCCATTAGTAGACGATGAATTGCCACCCATTTCTTTTCCTTGTCATTCAAAACCGGACGACACTTCGCACCTTCACGCTTGACCAGGTTTCTGGACGTCTTGCCTTCTTTATCGCTGTCCCACTTGACCACATTTTCCTGTGCTGCCAGAAATACCTGCAACAGATCGAAATACTGCTAGTCTTCTTACTTTCAATTGTATAGGCCTTGTTACCTTATTGGTTGAACATGCCTTGCACAAAAAAGGTAAGCAAAATGACAGATTGCTGCAAACGTTCTGCAGGTTCGCGACATGCTAAAACTAACTTGTGCCGTAGTGACTCTGAGTAACTACCACATTTCACGTTACAATGAACCATTTTACTTTCAGGTGAAATCTATCTCTTGTGTTTGAGACGGATTACTCTTATCCGAGACACCCTCTGTACCTGAATTTTTGCATCAGTTGCAAAATCACAGACATTACTTTACTTGTTCATTTAGGTCGTGAAATCGCAACTCTCTTCTTACAGTGTTACCAATTCACCAATTTCGTAACTAGATCTAGTTATTATGAATATTCATTTAGTTATCAAAAAAGAAAAATGTTTTCTACTTTTAGTACAGGGCTCTAGCTGATATGTAATGCAAGCTTCTTAGCTAGAAATAATCTAATTTTACCATTGATAATATAGTTTTTTTTAGCTGTTTTTTACAGGTTGTTGCTTAGTATTTTCATTGATTTTGGCAACACTGCTCTAAAGTTCATCTTAGTATTGAATAATGTGGAATCAGAACATTGACGATTCTCATCCGTACTTTATAAAAGCCTTCCTCTGTTATCCGAAGCATTGAGAGACGCAGGAAGGGAGGGGGAGACTGAGAGGAGAGAGTAGAACGAGAAAGAAAATACGGAAGATTCCTCTTTCGCATTCCGCGAGATCTGTCAACAGTCAATGTTTGTTTATTTCATCTAATGGACAGGTTGACGTCAAGTGCTATTCAGCACTGTGCAAGTTCCCAGAATAAACAGACTTGATTTCTATCTCATCCCTGCACTCGAGATATGCAACTAGAGATTGACCACTGAGACAAACGTTCTTCTGTTACTCTCGGGTTTTTGTTGATATCGTAAAATAATAATGTCTTATCATTTCTGATTTTCATTTAGGTGTGTTGGAAGGAAGAAATTTTATAATAAAAAAAATGTGTTACTACTCATATGCACAAAAGCTACTTTAAGATTTTACTGAAGCTGTATTATTATGCCCTCTATACCATCCCAAAAATAGTGGCTATCAACCTTTTTTGTGTTCCGCAGTACTCCAGAGGATATAAAGTTCAAGATTTTTCCGCTAGGCTACACTATTGGACTTCAGAACCGGCTCCATTTTTACATTCTTTTCTTTAGTTCACAATGGTTCGTGGTGTCCTCAAATCTTGTAAACGTTAATTTAGCTCATTTCCCGACGTCATACTCGTACAATGATGAAATTTTGCTCAGCGACGTAAGTCGGGTGACAATACAATATTCTTTCTATATATTTATATCTTTTAAAAGCATATTTTAATATTTATAATATATTTATATTTTTATATGATTAACTATAGCCTATCTGAAGGAAAAGGAAAGTTAGTAATCCTGACCTGAAAGCTAAGTACTACCTCAGCATTATACTGCTATGACTGCGGAGAAAATTTCAGTTATGATGACCAGATCGTGATTCGATCTCAAACTTCCCGACTACACATCTCTGTTGTAGAAAATTGAACTTGAATATCATAAAATTTAAAATGAAATTAAATCAAGAATTCGTATATGAGTAACAAAAGCAAGACTCGGTAGGACGGCTCAGCGGATGCATGTTTGCCTTATAAGGAGGAAAACCTTAGTTCAAAAACAGAGGTCCGTGCAGTTTTCCCTGTCACACCAGTGAATCTTGAGAAATTACATGTCACTTTTTTTTTAGTTCGCTACCGGTTGGTCATGAGTCAGTTCCAAATGTGTTATGTTCAGATTTGTTCGATTGTTGATAAGCACACTGGAAAACTTTCAAATAATCTCTCATAGATTGCATTTGAAACTGTGCTTTGTTCTTTCCAATAACGAGATTTACGGTGGCGTAATATCTCGCGTGTTCAACTTGTTTTCACAGCAAATACGTCAAACGCACCGCTAGATGGCAAACCATGTTCGCAAAATTGCTGCCATCAATGGAGGAAAAAGTATACTACATTCTAAGATTCCCTGTGCTACGGCAAACCGATGATAGGTTTTTGAAGAAGAATTATATATTTTTACATTGTTTAGACCCTATTTTCGTGAATGAATCAAGAAAAATGCTACAATTTCGTGAGTAGTGCTCAGAATTCGTGGATGGAAGCAAAATGGCCAAATTTCGAGAATATTTCGTAAATTAAATTTTCACAAAGTGTTAACAGCCATCTATCTACTCCATGCGATTTCTTGAGTGTTTATGATTTTCGCGAATTCGCCAGTCGCGAAATTCTACTGTCTCTAATAATGAGTTTAGATTGAGTTTGGTTTTAGACGGTAACTTAAAATACGTAGAATTTAGAAAAGAGAAAATATTAGGCTAAGACAATCTAAATGTTTACTCCTTGTGAATTATATTTTCTTAATATAATTATTAAGAAATCTTTCTTATCATAAGAGAAGAATTTGAAAGATTTTACGACTTCTAGTTAACTAGAAAACTACATTCATAGAGCGACCATATAGACAAAAACTACTTTCGCGTATTACATTTAACGCATTGAAAAAGGAACCACTTTACTCATATTCGTACAAGAAGAAGTCCTAAAACGGCGAAAGAAATTCAGCACCAGAAAATTATTGGCAGGAGAGGACAAATTAGAAGAAGTGCAGAATGAACTCAAGAGGATTAAGTGGGACATCATAGGATTATCAGAAGTGTGGAGGAAGAATGAAGAACAGCTGGAACTACCGTCGGGGCACACGTTCTACTTTAAAGGAACAGAAAATGGAAAACCGACAGGCGTTGGCTTTATAATTAATAAAGACCTGAAGTCACGGATCACAGAAATTGAAGGAATTTCAGATAGAATCGCACGGGTAGTAATAAAGATAAACAACAGATACAGTATGGAAATTATACAAGTGTATGCTCCAACAACCTCACATCCGGAGGAGGAAATCGAAGACCTATACGAGGAGATACAGAAGATTTTGGATAGTAGCAAATCGCACTACAAAATTGTAATGGGCGACTTCAATGCGAAAGTAGGAGCCAAACAGAGCAGTGACACGAAAGTGGGAAACTTTGGATTTGGCAAAAGAAACAAGAGAGGAGAGAAGTTAGTGGAATTCTCAGAAGCCAACAGACTGTTCATTTCCAATACATTTTTCAAGAAACCGCCCCGAGGAAGTGGACATGGAAAGGTCCAAATAGGACCAAAATCGAAATAGATTACGTTCTATCGAATAACAGGGAAATTCTCCAAGACGTGTCTGTTCTGAACAGTTTCAAAATCTCGAGTGATCATAGGATGGTGAGATGTAAGCTGAAACTAAATACTAGACTAGAGAGAAAGAAGCTTATCAGAGGAAAATCCCCACTTTTGGGTCTAGAAAATCTAGAGAAAAACAGAGAGACATTCGAGATAGAACTAAGCAACAGATTTAGCGCCTTGGAAGAGTTAGAGGATGAAGAAGACATCGATAGCAGAAATAAAATACTGACTGAGATAATAAGAGAGACAGCCAAGGAAATAGCAGGTACCAGAAAGAAAAGAGAGAGCAAAACCTTAGAAGAATCTAAACTCTTGATGAAGAAAAGAAGGGAAATGAAAGAAGAGGAAAATTACATAAAAAGGATTTTTAAAAAATAGAACTAAAGAAAACCGTAAGGAAGAAAATAAGTGAGAATGTACGAAGATACAACGAAAATCTTGTTAGAAATATAATCGAGGAAAACAAGAGTTTGAAGAAAACCGAACAGCAGCTCATGATAGGGAAAAAGCAAATAATTGCAGTTAAGAGACCAGACGGGACCGTAACACGAAATAAGGAAGAAATTATAAAAGTATTTGAAATTCTTGACAGAGAATTGTACTACTCCTAAGAAAAGCTAGGAAATGAAGACTCAGAAGAAAATGATGTAGAAGTCCCAGACGTAATGAAAGAAGAAGTGGATAAAGTA